>OMNO01047517.1:3165-21331 GCA_900303215.1 Trachyrincus scabrus
GTTCGCCCTGACGCACATGCAGAGGCCATAGGAAAATGCCCCCTCCAAAGACAGTTTCATTCAGCATGCCCCGGTGCAGGCCTCACTTAGCGGCCATCTTGGTTCTAAACGCTCGCTGGGTGGGGAAACTGAATGCAGATTCCGTATTCAGTTTCCCCACCCAGCTACCGTTTAGAAAAAAAGGGACATAGAGACACGTATAATGTTTGTTTTTTTTCCACATCTGACAAAACTCCCTGGCGGGAAGAGAAGAAACATCACACAGAGATATCTCTGAGGTCGTCTGGAGCCCCAAGATAACATTGTTCACGTTGCGACACTTTCCACATTTCCACATCTCTGCGTTAATGCTTACCGAATATTCAGAGGGGGTGGCCGTGGCATGCAACGGAGGGGGGGTGTATTTGTGTGGGTGGATTATTGTGTACGCCTATACACTCCTGCACTGGCAACCGCTGCATGGTCATTTGTAAAAACTGCCCTAAAAAGCTTTAGTTCAATTTAATTTTGGAGGGAAGAAGAGGATATAGCCGATGAGTGCTTCAAACAAAAAGACTTGTGTGTTTCTCCAGGGTTGTGGTCAGTGAGTCTGGCCCTGCTTCCATCCTTTCTGGCTTCATTAAGCCCAACGCACACGGCCGTGTCGGGAAAGACGCAAAAATACGGTTTTGCGTCCAAAATTTGAGTCCTATAGGAGCAAGTGAGAAAATACAGTCCCGCTACGCTATTTGTGCTCTGTGTGCTTTGCTTCATTATAATATGATTCTATTTATTTTTTAGGTCGTGCTACAAATATAAACGCTACTTCAGTAGACCACTGAAGTGTGACAGCGTTAGAGTTTTCGGAATAATGGTAAAACTCATAGGTGCACACAGTAATTACCTACTTCAAATGACATAACAGTCTGTATTTCAGTTTCACATGCGTCTTTACAATTTCGGACTAAAGTATGTAACATTCGCTAGCATTCCCTAGCAACATTTAACACGCATGCCTCAGTTGAAAGGCATATCCGCCCCTAGTAGTCAATTAAATGCTTTAAAAATGGAATGTGTTGACAAAACAAAACAACATGCTAGTTTTACACGTTACCTTGTCCACCTCTCGGCTCACCGGCCACCTTTCTCTGTATAGAAATTGGGAAGGTTGTGTTATCCATTTCCATATCGAGGTGGGTAAATGGGGAAAGGGGAAAATAATATTGTATAAACAATATTGCTTGAAATAAAAATATGTATATACGTTTTTATGACCCTCTATGCATCATTAAACACAAACAATTTTGCCAGATATTTTTCATATCCCAACAAGCGTCTGCCGCAGGCAGTCGTGCGCCTGTGTCTGTGATTTCTGTTATCGCTTCCTTATGCTTTGTTTCACCCCTGGGTGCCAGCCTTGTCATTAACTCTTTTGCTGTACATAATTTACTCTTAGGTAGCCCCTAGCATATGACCGATAGTTTCACAATGCAAAGTGATTTGTATCACTTCTGATTGCCACCGTCCACGCAATATTCCCTGGCATCAGGATATCACCGCTGCAAGAGAAAGTCTTTTCTCACAATCAGCAGGTCTTTGAAATGGAGCAGCTGTAGGCACGACGCTGCTTACATGCACAACAATTCACCATCATTTTATTTGAAGAAACAGACACAGCGCAACGTTTATAACATTTATAACTTTCTGAGGGGGAATTTGTTTTCAGGTGACGTCCAAAAGGCTTGAAACATCTGCTACTCCTTTCACATTTAGTTTCTTTTCCTCTTTGTCAGGCCCCAATGTTCTCCTGGCCTCGGCTGAGGGATGCAGACCCGGTGCTCCGCTGTGAGATGGCCTCCACTGGAGAAGTGAGCACATATTGTGAACACGCACATATTGTGAACACACACACACACACACACACACACACACTTTCTTTTGCTCGGCTGCTCTTCTTCTTTTGGTTTTATTCCCTGCTGTTCGATGGAGACGACCAAGGTAAACAGTTGTGTTGCCCGCTTGTTTGTGTGTGTGGTTGATTCATATGTGTCTGTGTTACAGGTAGCCTGTTTTGGACCAAACATTTATTCAGCCTTCCTGAAGGCCATGCTGTCTACCGGTTTTAAGCTTCCACAAAAGGGAATTCTGATCGGCATTCAGGTAAGACCGCAGCCGTGCAAGCCAGTTAGAGGAACCCAAGGTTCCTGTGTTTGTGTGTTGTCAAAATAGGTTTATGTTTTATACAATATTGTCCCTTCCCCTTTTTTTCTTGTATGTTGAAAAATACATATTTTCACATTTTGTACCTCCCAGAGGTTTTTTGTTTTTGTGTCGATTTCTCTAAGCATCGTGCCTTTCACCGTTGCAACGCGTTCTCCAGCATTTTCCATTTCACCATCAGGCTGAGACACTTGAGATCATTAGACTCTCGGTCGGCTGACGGGGATCACTCTTGAATGAGGGTTCATAGTCGGTCTTTTCTCGACAAAATACTTAACTGAATGAAATTATCTGTGTATTGCAGGACTGTTGTAAGAAGACAAAAACATGTCTCGTCACGTTCTGCCTTTTGCCAACTAATCCTTTTTTGCCTTAATTTACAAATTTCTCATTCGTGACATCTGTTTCCATTTTAGAACAGCAGTCAAGGCAGCTGAAAGTCATTTGTCTTTCATAACAATCTGTAGAAAAATCTGTAGTTGTTGAGTCAAACCATGATTTTAACAAGCGGATCACACAAGAACACAAACACAACAGCACATGCCTCTATCTCTCAATTTGGCTTCTTGACATTTTAAAAACGTGCATTGAAGAGCATATTTGGTCCCAAAAATTACACAAAAGTGACATTTACACACAAATCAAATCAAATCAAATGTACCCCTGTATGGGGCTGCTGTAGATCACTCTTGTAGATCTTTTAGATTAATGTTGAGACTATAGCAGGGCTAGATTAGTCTTCTCAGGGGTGTATTCCTTCTTAAATACCCTGAGATTCCAGCTCACGGTTTGAGATTCCAGTGTCCAGACAGAAATGCCCTGCCTGTAAAGAATGTGATGTTGCTAGGTACACGTCCTGCGTTTCTGACGCATTCAAATCGGAAAGGACGCAGTAAACTCACTAACTCACTATCCAGCGGTCACCATTTTCATACCGTCCTGTGTTCACAGTAGGGGTGCAAACGTGTAAGCCTACTCATCAAGGAAATCATTAACGATTACAAAAATACTGTAATAGAAGATAGAAGCGAAAATAGTCAGGCAGCAGCACTCGTATTTATAGAGCTATCGTTTCTACAGAATCGGCAAATTACAAAGTACTCTGCCCTAAACAATAGCCTAACTATAACGCAATTCAACTGGATACGTCACGTTTCAAAATTTCCCCAATGGATATAACATTAAAATCCTTCTACTCCACTACATCTCAGAGGCAAATATTGTACTTTTTACTCCAATACATTTATTTAATAACTTTAGTTACTTTGCAGGTTTACATTGTTAATACGAAATATAAATCTACTAATACATTTTGATATATTGAAATTAAAATCAGCTCCACCTTTACCAGCTGCAACACTATACAAATGTACACATTAATATTCATTATTTGTATTATTCATTTTATTGGGGACCCACGCAATTTCCCTGGGACCCACTCAAATGACCACCTGTGGGTCCCGGGGACTCACTACATTGAAAACAATATATCAACATCACTGTGTGTTGCTGTGTGTTGCTTCATTGTTGTTCATATTACATACCGAATGTATTGACCCACCTTACAAAGCTTGATTGTATTATGATTATGATGATGATTATGATGATTGTATTATGTAAAAAGAAACCACAGAAACCACATTGGATTTTGATCCAATTAGAGCAGACACAATGCAAAAATATGATTTGACTTGTATTCCTCCATCTCCAGAGTCAATGTCAAAACACGTCATTACAGGAAACATCATTTTAGCACGTAAAATGTGTTTACCATCTGAGAGGCACACAGTCCGAGTGTTTGCTGTTCATTTCAAACTGATTACACTCCCAGAGGAGCGTTAAGTACTTCAGTAGCTGCTAGATCGATTCCGACATGTGGATCATCTCGAGCCGAGGAAAGACGAGGGCCCCGATCACACTAAACGCTCTTTAACTGCAGGGGGCCACTATCAAGGGGAACCAGGCCTTTTGCCTTGCTGAGCACCTCGCTTTTTGTCTGCCGTGAGCGCCTCCCATTCTTGGCAGAGCCCTGGGCCCTCCGAGGTGAAAAATAGAAAAAATGCCCCCGACGTTGCTGTAGATTTAGGTATAGAGACTCTATGGTTGCAACAGTTAAAAGGTGCAGCGTACTGCTCTTCTGTTTTCTAGGCTTCAACAAAAAGGCAGTGCAATGCGCAGTGCAAGTTTTCGGTGTGATCGACACTTGGGCACAGGGTGTTCCAATCTAGTTCTAATGTTGTCTATTGTCAGCACCAATTATGACAGCATTATGGTCATAGTGATTTGAATCTACATGTGCATAATGCGGCCGACTCAAGCTGCTGAGTTCCTAAATGTATTGAGCTATCGACGTGTTAATGGGCCAACTCACAACCGGTCCCATGCTGGATCTAATTATCACTCAAGGTTGGATGTATCCTCCATAATTGACATGGCAATCTCAGACCACTACTGTATCTTCTTTTTGCTTTGCTTTGTTACTGAGCAGGTGGTTAGGAAACGTCTTACCTCCTGAAGTTGCTAAAAAATGTCATAAATCATATTAATAACATACCCCCACAGATCCTTCCTCCCTTCCTCTTGTGATGATTTAGTCAACAATTTTAATAATAAGCTGAAGACTACCATTAACGCTACAGCATCAGCCAAACTTAAGATTATATCTGAACAGAAAGCACCGTGGAGAACTGAGCTGAGCATCAATAGAGAAAAACTTAAGCTTAAGTACATTATGACATTAAGAATACCTCACTATCTTCAACAAACAACTATCAATGCAAGACAAGCTCATTTCTCAAAGCTGATTTCTAAAAAATCATAAAAATCCCAGAATGCTTTTCTCAACTATTGACAGCCTCATAAATCCGGCTCCAAAAAGCCACTCTTTCATCACCTCAACATCAAAATGTGAAGAGTTTGCAGCATTCTTCAAAGACAAGATAACAAAAATCATGTTGGATCTAAACCATGTTACACAGAATGTGCCTGAGCCCCTGTCTTTGGACACTTTCCCTCTGCCTAAGACTACCATGAATGAAATGCTCAGGAACGTAGTAATGCAACTAAAACCCTCCACCTGCTCACTTGACCCTATCCCCACCACCTTTTTTAAGACTGTTTAATGAGGATGAAGTGCTAGCGAGTGTACATCACTCCCTGCTGACTGGGATTTCCCTCCTGGCACTGAATACTGCTATTGTGAAACCTCTCCTAAAGAAGAGTAACCTGGATCCTTTAATGCGTAACAATTTCAGGCCAATTTCAAACATTTCTTTTTTAAGAAAAATTCTTGAGAAATTAGTATTTAAACAGTTAAATGATTACCTACATTTCAGCTGTATATTTGAGAAGTTTCAATCTGGCTTTCGTCCTCACCACAGCACTGAGACAGGGCTAGTTAAAGTTATAAATTACCAATGAACATGGATGACAAGAAACTCTCAATATTAGTACTTTTAGATTTAAGCACTGCTTTCGATCATGACATCCTTATTAACAGACTACAAAGATGTGTTGCCCTCTCTGGCTCAGTTTTAGATTGGTTTAGGACTTATCTATCCGGCAGAGACTATTCTGTCTCCCTTGGTGACCACTCCTCGGCTAACACTAGCATAACGTGGGGTTCCTCAAGGTTCCATTCTGGGTCCTGTGTTGTTCAGTCTCTATATGCTACCACTTGGAAATATCATCAGAAAACACGGGATTCATTTTCATAGCTATGCCGATGATACACAACTGTACATCTCACCCAATGACATCAGCCCTATTGATAAACTGGTTGAAGCATTGATTATATCAACTTAATATAATTAATATAATTTCTTGCAATTCAACAGAAGTTAGACAGAGGATTTAATTAATTATAGGTGCAAAGGTCCAGAGAGATACTGTGCACTAACCTAACAAAACGCCAAGTCCTTAGCAAAAACATCTTGCTGTGCTTCTAGACCACCACTAAAACTGCCTTTTATCACCTTATAAATATTACTTAAGTGCAACAGTTTCTCTCCCAGGCAGATACTGAGAGATACGTGCACACTGTCCGCCTTTTCTGAAGATCAGTTTGTGCATATACACGTCCATGTGCTAAATGTGCATTACAGGCAGGACTACAAAATGGCCACACTCAAGAAGCTCAATAGTTATTTAAACCTTTTCACACAGGTTAGGTGGACGATTTAACATGTGATTGGCTTTTGGTGGTTGGCACAATGCTAGCATTGTAGCATAATATTAATAGATAAACATTTTTTAGCTAAACTTTTCGAGACAGAGACATTCCACTGGTTCAACATCGCTCCTGAGACAGCTATTTTACTTACCCTTTTACTTACTTACACACTTTAATTTACTCTTACTTTCACTTCGTCTTCCTCTCCCATCCCTCTCCCCCTTGCAGCAATCGTTCCGGCCCAACTTCCTGGCCACAGCACATCAGCTGAAAGAAGAGGGCTTCAAGGTGAGCATTTAATCTTACCCGAAGACACCTCGGCTTCTCACAGTGAATACAAAAACATTCTCGTCTATCCCTTAAACAAAAAATGACTTTCCCTGTGATTAAAAAGAGGGGAAAGTACACTTCCTGGGTCCTCAAACGTTAACATAATGGCAGAATATATGTTTCCCCAAAGAGTCACTTTGCTTTCCTCTGTCCCGTAGCTGTATGCCACAGAGGCCACCTCGGCATGGCTGGGTGCCAACGACGTGCCTGCCACACCCGTGGCCTGGCCCACCCAGGAGGAGGAGCACAGCGGTCTGCCCAGCATCAACCGGTGAGGCCCGTTCTCATCCTCCTGAGAGCTGCACACCCAGAGCACAGCGATCAGGGCTGTGTTGTCTGGCCATACGTTACCACATGGAAGAACGCACCCTGTCTGTTTGTGTGTTGGCATGCTGTGCACAGGGCCGAGGGGGAGAACCTTCTGGCTGACCGAGTCATCCTTTGGGGGGGGGAGAGATTAATTGGCCTGGCTCAATTTAATTAACCAACATGGCGGACCTGCATGAGCTCCAGGACTCAGTGTTTTGCTTTGGAAAATTAGGAAAGAATGAACAGTTTAACAGCAGATTTTACCTCGCCTGGGAGAAAGATCTGTTGCAAAGGTTGGCAAGGAGAGCAGTTACTGCAGATGAATGTAGAGTGGTTAATGAAGTTGTCAACAGCGTCTCTCATTCAAGTAATAGCGCGTAAAAGACGTAAGAGCGAACCCATCACAAAAGACTCCGCTGATGACATATGTGAATCCGCGATGGTTTATCTTAAGGCGCCAACGCCTTTCGGGTGATTCGATAACAATATCAATGAGACTTCTTTTGTTTGCAAACAAGCACATTTTTTGGGGGACCCGCGAAGACCACAGAAAAGCGTGTGGCGTACGCACACTTTCCAACGTACAGCCAATCGCAATGTGTGACGTGTGTGATGTCATCTGTGAACGCAGGACCCCGAGCCGATCTGGCAGGTCGAGCACGTCTGATACCGACACCGGCTCCACTCGCGCCGTGCAACGCGCCACGGACGTCGTAGTAAATTGACAATATTGTACAACTCAGGTCTTTAGTTTATTCAGAGCGTTGTTGGTTTCTGGATACATTTGGACAGCTTGGGACACTATGATCACACTCTATTTTATTAACTATGAGTTAATAAAAACGTGGCTGTTGGTGGAACTTCACTTCAACCATCAAAACAAATGAACTGCAATGATTTACCAGCATGAGAAATAGCTCTATGGCAACACATTGTCAACGGAACTGATAGCGTTTACAAAACCCCTATGTGAGACTTTATGTCCATTGGTGTCACCAAAATAATTCTGTTGAAAATAATAAGAAAGAAAGAAAGCATTGCTTTCTCCAAAAGCAGCAAACAGCATTACCTCTGATCAGCGTCATTGTTATTATGTCAATCAGCATAGAAATCTCATTCCCCTTCCTGAGGCGCAGCATGCTTAACAAACAGTAAACACATAATATATATATATAAAGAAACCCTGCATAACCCTCCATAACAAGCCATGACCATACTAAGGCACAACCATCTGCAGCATATGTCTGGAAATGAGTTGGTGAGGAATAAGGATGAAAAAGCAAATGAGAAAATCAAATACCAAAACAATCTACACACACACACACACACACACACACACACACACACACACACACACACACACACACACACAGCAACGCAGGTCGTTGCATCAGCTGGAGCTGATGTTTCATGAACACTTAACTCTTAATGCGTTGTCCCATGGCAAGGACACGGGTTCATAGGACATGAATGCCTACACATGTCTACGTCCGTGCTGCTGTCATGTATCACTGACAGGGATTACACTGGAAACTCATGATACATTACGTGTGTGTGTGTGTGTGCGTGTGCGTGCAGACTGGTCAGCGAGGGCCACATTGACCTGGTGGTCAACCTGCCCAACAACAACACGCGCCACCTGAAGGACAACTTCCTGATCCGCAGGATGGCGGTGGACTACGGCGTGCCGCTCATCACCAACCACCAGGTCAGGAAGTGACCTCGTTGCCAGGCGTTCTCACCGCGGAGCGCCTGGAACGGGTGCTTTGAGTGTACTTATATAGGGGAGAGAGAGGGCGGGACTTTCAGTGACATGGGTTCAGAGGCGAGAGGGCGGGACTTTCAGTGACATGGGTTCAGAGGCGAGAGAGAGGGCGGGACTTTCAGTGACATGGGTTCAGAGGTGAGAGAGAGGGGCGGGACTTTCAGTGACATGTTTCAGAGGCGAGAGAGAGGGCGGGACTTTTAGGGACATGGGTTCAGAGGCGAGAGAGAGGGCGGGACTTTCAGTGACATGGGTTCAGAGGCGAGAGAGCGGGCGGGACTTGTAGAGGGATATCTGCTTCCGTTACGTTTCGGACATTGATTTGTCAAGTCCTCCGTCAAAAAACCCCTCCATATTTATTCTCCTTGTCTTTGTTGTTGTTCTTCTCGTTATGTTCCTATTCTCCTCGCTCTGGGGACCGTTAACTGTTAACCTCATAAAATAACGGAAATTGTGTTACGGTAGACCGGAACAGCGATAAAATTCATGACCTTCTCTCGGCCTTCCGTTACTACTACCAACTATTGAATTCATTTCTGGAGCAATGTATTGTAACAGGCGTGCGCAGGTGCCTCTAACCAGGGTTGATAATACAGTGATCATCATGTTATATTATATATATATTAGTACTTGATCGTCATGTTATTAGCCTAAACGTTCTTAACCTAACGTGTCTGTGTGTATTTATGAATCGGCCCGTGAACGTGGCGTCGTGTTATTGTCAGTTCCATCATGTCTGCTATGTAGAGTCTGAGTGAAGATGGTGAAGAACAAACTGTACAACATGTCAGGAGAAACTCCTGGTAGTCCCGTCCCCATGAGGCCGCTGTGTGTCTGCCTCAGGTGGTGAAGCTGTTTGCAGAGGCCATCAGCTACGCTGGGGAGCTCGACAGCACCAGTCTCTTCCACTACCGCCAGAGAGAGGCCCCACAGAGAGAGGCCCCACAGAGAGCGGGCCCACAGAGAGAGGGCCCACAGAGAGAGGGCCCACAGAGAGAGGGCCCACAGAGGGACTCCGGACGGCTGCTGCTTTAGAGGCAGCTCACCACCACAGGCCCTCCCCGATGCCGCGACCGGGGGAGGTACATAGTCGATAGGTCACATGGGTCCTTGGAATGTGAGTGGGGGGACGTTTTGGAAACTGCTCATCGGTTGTGGTGTGTGAGGGTGGTCTGACCTCTGATCTGTTTCACTGCTCGTCAACCTTTCCTGTTGTTGCTCCTCTCCTCTGTCTGTAGAGAGAACAGCCTGACGGCAGCCGTCGAGGACTTTCTGGTGCTTTTCTAGTCACACGGGTTAAGTCGGCCGGAATGCCGACACATCAGAGCAAACGGCACTGTTTACAAAAATGTTTACATTATTTTGGTAGAATAATAGAGGACATCCCTCCGGGTGGTATTTCTTACACTCCACTGATACTGTGGCATAATCCATTGTTACAGTGCAGGTTGCAGGTGTTGGTTATCATCTCCAAGCTGGACAGTTTATAGAATCCCAGTAGTTTTTGCGTGTAGCACTCTAAATATAGACTTTTGGTGAATGCCGATGTTTTAGTCCATGGCCATCTGTGTTTCATGCATTTTTAGATTCAGATTAAAGCAAATGTGCTGCTGCATGATATAAAATGTGATATGAAATTACATGAAATTCACCATTTGGAAGATACTGAAGGGGGCTAGCCTTAATGTTGCTCATTATATTTCCCTTACCATATCAAATATACCATACCTTATCTTAAACTAAATACCCAGCTAAATAGGTCACCAGCTTAATTGTTTACATTTTTATGATAACTGATCTGCTCGATGTTTACAGTTTTATGATAACTGATCTGCTCGATGTTTACAGTTTTATGATTGCTGGTCAGTGTTTTTGTGTATATATGTATTTCAAGCTGAAAATATACATCTATAAAACAAAAAAACAGTTTCTGGTGTTGTTTTTTTGTGGTCCTTGATGAAATGCACATTATGTTCCTCATGCATGTGTGTGTGTGTGTGTGGGTGTGGGTGTGGGTATGTGTGCACCTCAGTCATCTCTTGCTGTGTTGTGTTAGACGGTAGAGATCACCTCACGTCACATACGAGATGTATGATAAACCCTACACAGATCTCGCATGTGGTGGACTCTGTGTTCTACGTGGTAATACATAGCATGCTCTCTGATATTCAACAGTAGATATTCTTTCTCATACCAGCGGGTCGATTGTTTCCCCAGGACTACACAAGTAGCCATCACGCACTCGTTGCAGGTACTGTAACCTGGCAACAGTGCCGGCAACAAGGTTGTCTCCTGACGATAACACCCGGGCCCCACATTGTGTACGGCGTGGTGATCTCAAATCCCACTTTGATTAAAGCGCAAGATCGTTCAGGTTAACCTTACTGTGTTCTCCTGGAAAAGATTGCTTTTTACCTTAGTGCCTGTTGCCGGGCTGCTGGTTCAAAGACCCCGTGGTGCCTCTGGGGTCTAGATTCTTAACTCGTATAAAACCGCGTCTTCCTGAGGGTCCATGAAAATAAATGAAAGCCAAAACTGGCAATCTGATTACCAAAGATAAAGGCATCTTTACACTAGAATTAATGCTTGAACAATGATGAATGAACAACAAATAAATGCCTTGTGGTCTCCTGCGGGTGGGACACAGCAGTAGATGAGTGTGCCTTTACGAAGCAGCTACTGCTTGGACATGGCTTGAATGTACAAGTGATCGCCAGTTGGATGCAGACAGACATCCAACTGGTGATCACTTGTACATTCAAGCCATGGGACTGGGAGAAGTCAGTTGATGTAACCTCTCATGCAGCTCTGTGGAAACTGCATTAGTCCACTCTCACATACATGACCGTTAACTCCTGATTTAAAGTGACTAGTTTTAGTTTGAACAGAACCAGCATGAAATTGCCAAAATGCATTTAACTTGGGAGGGCTTTATTGAGATGGATACTAATGGGTGGGTGCCCATCAGTGCTTTTAAGCAACAATGCTGGAGTAATGGGTCTGACGAACCCAACGTGCAGCCGCCTCTACACTGACCGAAAAAAGGCCCTGCTTCCATCAAATATGCCAAAATAGAAGCGTGAAGTGCTGGCCTCTGCTGCCTTTCATTTTAAGCAACAGTGTGTAGTCTAAGCAGCCGTGGCCAAGAATGCTAAATAATACACAGAGTGGGGGCCCTGCTGTTTCTCATCCAAATGAGGGAAAAATAAAACCCTACCTGGCTAATTGATATACGTTTTCATGCTGGGCCAAATGAATTATCTGTGAAGGAGAGATGCTTTGCTCCCCAGCAGGGATTTGGAGACGAGAATACTTTGGTGTTTTTTTTCTTTCTTTCTTCTTGTAGATGTGATTGGTGACACGATGAGGGTGGAGGACGAGCAGTAGGGCCATCGCAGCGGGCGGCCGTCATAAGCTGTCTGCCCCCCGGGCGTACCCCTCTGGCACGCCGCCGCCGCCACAGGTGAATCCCCCCAGGACATAATGGAAGGAAGAAACGTTTCAACACACACACACATACACATACACATTTACATATTTATACTATATTTATAGCTCTGCGGGCATGCACACAGACTGTGTGTGTGGGGGAGTGTCCAGTTGCATTAGTGTACTATATATATATATAAATATAGCTCAGCGTGTAACAGTAAGTCTCAGCAGATCCCCCTGGCTTCTCTCTGAATGCCCTACACTCTTACACCACCACATATGACCAGACGCTGCCTCATCAGCCTTATCGGTAGCTCCTTCACATGGGGTCCCATTCACCTCATCACTTGTGGGGAGTCGTCTTGTGTGAACGTCATTTTCTTGAAACCAGAGAACAAAAAACAAAGCCTAGTACCCAAGTATCTCTTAGCTCAGAGTTGTGTGGGTGTGTGTTTTTTAAGGTGAACTATGAACACAGATAGCCATAATAAGGTGGGCCTTTAAGGGCGCTTTCACACTAGGGACCCGGGGCGGATCCGAGTACACTTGACCCCAAAGTCCAGTTTGTTTGAGTAATGTGGACACTGTGTACTTTACTCTCCGTGCCCGAGTCCACTTGAAAAGGTGGTCTTGAGTGCGGACTGCTATTCTGCTATTCTGGATATCTGTGTATCCCGATCCCATCCTCTGAACTGCACGGCCGTAGCTGATGAAGTAGGAAGGCAGGCGAGAGGGTCCTTCTTAACATGGTCTTCAAAATATCAATAATACTAGGCATAGTGTGAAGGTCCACACATCGTATGGAATTGGGATCTTGCGTTTGGTGCGCTTTTCTGCACTGGACAAGTTTACAATGTTGGAAAAAAGTTAATGAGAACGGGACTAACTGGAGCTGGGGATTGTATTGTGTGTGTGTGTGTGTGTTGGGGGCGTTACAACCCATTGTTCAGCCTCCTGGAGCCGCTTCAAGTCACAACTCCAGTAATCCACACATGCATGAACACACGCATACGCACACAAGTATTACACACACTAATTGTCACGGCGTTCAAAAACAACTCTTCTGGCCCGCTTGATGAGCACACTGGAATTATACCTTTCTAAATGACTGTCTCTTTTGTTAAGGTACAATTATAGCCACTTTGCGAGAGGATAGTGGGCCAAAATTTCTCAATTTTGTGGGTTTATTTTCTCCCCTCCTTACGGGTTTTCACGGGATGGGCTCATGATTAAGGCCTCCAAAGAATGCATTTAGCAATCAGCACATAAAAACTGCACTCATCGCCATTACATCTCTTGTTTTGGTTGAAGAAATGGTGTGGTGTGTGTGGGAGTGTGTGTGTGCATGTGTGAGAGCGAGAGTGTGTGTGTGTGTGTGTGTGTGTGGGTGGGGGGGGGAGTGTGTGTGTGTGTGCGTGCGTGCGTGCGGGGCAATTGACCATTAATGCTGTTATTAAAATTCCAGCAGCGTCAGGATATTTCCCTGTGTGGCCTGTTAAGGTTTTAATCCAAGTTTGGTCTAGAAAGGTGAAGTGAGATGGGTAAGCATGGGGAGACACACACACACACACACACACACACACACACCTTATGCTAGTCTTTCTTTTCCATTATTCATCCATCTATTTATCCATCCATCCATCTTGTTTACTAGTTATTCCTGGTCATTGTTATTGGACGAGGACTAGTCTGTGACCGTCTCTGTCCCATCAAAACAATGTCTGGTTCGTGAAGCCAGCTCATCCGTCTACTGAGGATGTGCATGTTTCTGCACAAGAGGCCCAAGTACTAGTATTGACAAGTGTGTATCTCAAGCACAAGGCAGTTCAGCACTGACACTTTCTCCATCAGGAATGATGAGGGATAATATGAACTCGTCTTTCGTCACTTGGCCCCTCAGTGACAGAGACAGTGTGTGGCCCCATGAGAAAAGTGCTTCAAAACTGCATCAAAAAGACCTATTTTTATCAAAGAGCTAATCATCAAAAACTCTGCATCTGAGCCCTGATCTTCTGTCTTTAGTCCTGTTTCTCTCTCTCTCTCTCTCTCTCTCACTCCCTCTCTCTACCCCCCCCCCTGTCTCTCTCTCTCTCTCTCTCTCTCTCACTCCCTCTCTCTATCCCCCCCCTCTATCTCTCTCTCTCTCACACTCTCTTTGTCTCTCTCTCATGCCCTGGGAGTGTAGAGCACAGATCTGAACACTGTGAGTTTGCCTTGAACCTTCCAGGGGACTCCAACATGCCAGGAGCCAAGGGGTCCAACAGTTAATTAGTGGCGTCAGAACAGCAATGGCCATGCAGCTCCCACACAGACCCAATCCACCCTCTCCACACTCCACACGCATAGCTTGAAAGATGATACATTGTAAGAAGGAAGGAGGGAGTGAGGGAGGAAGGAGGGAGTGAGGGAGGAAGGAGGGAAGGAATGAAGGAAGAGTTATCTCAGTGATATAGAGGAGAAATCATTTCATATGGGTGTAGTGACATACTGGGGAGGCAGGTTACAATTACAAGCAAACACGTTTCAAAATCAAGGTCAATAAAACCAATAAGGAGCCGTTGAAGTGAACGAACCTAAACGATGTTCTAAACCTGATGAGACGACAGAAAACGATCTCACGGGTTGCATCCAACGACACAAGGTTTCAGGACGTCGGTACCGGAGGTGGCATGTTGCTCAGAATCCACCATTGACTTAATGAGCTCGCTGTCATCCTCGCTAGCGCCATCTTTGGTGTTACATACTTCACATGGCATCAAAACATGAAACACGATTCTATGATTATTTTATTCTAGTACGTCGTAAGTGACAAAGTTTGGCACTCATAACTGTGTCTGTGTCTTTTTTTGCCGGCTAAATGAGGCAGATGTGCTCATTTGGAAGACTCTAGTGCATTCCAAACAACAGCAGAAGATATTAAACATTTAACATGAGCTTCCTTTCTTTAAGCTCATTCCACATGAATCCAGGCTGAGTAAATATTTTAACACCGGCTAATGTTGATCCCATTTTTTGATCCCAAGCCAACTAAAAACCTTTTCATTTTTAAAGACAACTTTTGCTAGATTAGAACGAACACTTTTTTTCTGTAGTCTTTATATAATATCACGTGTGTGTGTATAATGTGTGTGTAGTAGTGGGAATGGAGAGACTAGTCACTATTTTTGTGTGCAGAAGGGCAATACAGAACAACGCATCACAATGATAAAACCACAGGGAATACGACACCATCGATATAAATATCAGGTGCTATGTGCAGTCCAAATCGAACACGGTTTTTGACATTAAACCTTGAGTGCCGCAGAAATATTATTATGATTCCAATTTTCTCTATTTTTATGTCAAACTGGATGTTTCAAGAGCTGTTTTAACAAAGCTATTCAACACCAACTGGCCCTGTTCGAAAATAGCAATTGCCCCCAAGTTGAATGGACCCAATTAACACAATAATAGAACAAGCTGATTGAACTCAGCTAGACTTGAAGACAATATAAAGACTTACTGTGTGAGCAAGCTACCAGCACAAAAGGTCAACAAGCGGATTGTGCCAAAATCAAAACCAAAGGAGTTGTATCTGTTTCCGATCCGTATCTATCCGTCTAGAAAGGCGTCCAAAACCCTTTTCTAAACTTAAAACTAAGACCCGATCACATCAGCGAGCGCCTCCATCATCGTCAGCTTAGGTCAGTGTTCACGACTCCAGGATAAAACTGAAATAAATACAAATATATAACAATATAACACAACAATACATGCAAGAACCACCTGGATGATTCTCAAGCTCAAGACATGGCTGGAGGGAGGAAAAGACGGTGTTTTCCGAGTGCCCTTGATAAAAGTGAGGTAATACCAGAACCGGTTGGCGCTCAAGGGTGGGGAACTCCGTAAAACAGGTGTGTGTGACTGTTAGGGCCCATGTCGACTCAGGGACTCCTTGATCTCCAAAAAGACACTAAAACAAGAGCCGTCCTGCTGCCTTTCTCCTGAAACATCTGTGTGAAGCAATCAGAGACTGTATGTGATTAATGTGTTTTAAACATTAATGGAAGTCATCTAACTGCGTGTATCTTCACCCATCTGTAGACAGACGCTGGTTGAAAAACGTACGAGAGAGTAGTAGAATGGGACCATAGGATCAAGATAGACTGGCTGAGAGACTGTGAGTGGCATCGGCATGGACAAACTCAAATCTTTTTAAACATAAACGAGCAAAGGGAAATGTCGCGTTCATCAAAGAATCTCAAAACTTTATAGCACATGGAGATCAGAACGCGACAACTGACAACTGAGTATAGGAACACACTGTCAAGACGGATGGTCCCTAAAGAGTTTGTATTGGATGTGTGCTCTGCTGTGCGCATCAAATGGGTTGAATGGTGCATTTTGCACCCAAACCCAGTGTGACTATGTTTCACTAGAAATACTGCCTACTACTGGCTCTCAAAGTTCAAAGGTCAGGTTGGTTATGATGACTCAGATGAAACAGATGTGTTTTTTTGGTTAAAGAAAGTTAGTGTTCTTTCTGTAGGCGCTTTGTGTGAATATTGAATATATGTATGATATCATAATATATAGGAGTATCGGGAAATTAGCTAACAAGGTTACCAAAAACCTACATTTTCACTATCCGGTGTCTTCCAGGTTGGCTGGAAGACACTAATGCCATGTCACTGATGTTACAAAAAGACGATGGCAAAAGACGTCAAACAGAAGAAGCGAGAGAGAGAGAGAGAGAGAGAGAGAGAGGGAGAAAAAGAGAGAGATAGAGAGATGATCAAAGGCTTTATAGAAAGCAGTGAATGGTCGTCATAAAAAACCTCCAGACGTCTGTGTTTGTGCAGGTAAACTTGCGCCCACTCACTGAGAATATCAACTGTGTCTGAACACAAACTGCATGGAAATGATTCAACAATTAGCAGCCTCATGGAGGACCTCAGTGTTGAGACGAGGATGAGGACGGAGGAGAGGAGAGACTGCTGTCTGAGTGTGGGTGAAATCAAGAAGAATGGTGTAGCTGTGAGTTGTTGAGCCTCACAGTGAACCCAGGGACAGGCCACCTCTATCTATCTATTCCAACGTCTTTCCGTTTCAGTCGTAGTGTCTTTGGTCGCACATGCCTGCAGTTCTGCCGAGTGCTTTCATAGACGTTGAATTTCTTTTTGGATGGTGAGTGTTTCCTTTGTGGGTTTGTATAACAGCGTGGTGGTTCAACTTGTGTGTGGTTCTTTCACTGTGATTGAGTGTGTGTGTGTGTGTGCGTATTTCTCTCTAACCTTGGAACAATCCAATTCAATGATGATTCTTGCTTTCCCCGGTAAGAGTGGCTGAAGAGGCTGGGGTTAGAGTTAGGTTAGGTTAGGGTTAGGGTTAGGGGTTAGGGTTAGGGCCTCTACTTCATTTGAACAAGGACAGGTGTGGGAGTGGCCTGTGTCAGTGGGGGTGAGCCATGTTTGTTTGCGTAACACAGTAAAAAAGCTAGTTGACATAAACAGCTTAATTTCTGTCTTGGAACATATTCATTGCGATACCAATCAAATCCATATAACTTTATCTATCCTACTTTTACATTTTGTAATTTTGCTCAGTTTGCGACCCATTGCCCGTTAGATTTACGAGCCTCGAACCGTGACCATTTCACCCTCAGAGAAGAGGCACTTAATAGTCAACATTTCTCATTCTGTGTCTCCAAAATACATCGAAAGCAGCGAAGACTGTGCAGTTGTACCCTCAGTGTCATCAGAGGGATAAAAAAAGGATTTCTGACTCTGGCCTCCTTGTTTATGGTCGGGTATTTCCCTTTCGAAGCAAGTCGAGCACAGCTAAAGGTGCGCCCCTTGCTCCATATTTATGAAATTGGCTCTGTGTGAAATTGGTTTTTTGCCTAATGGATCTCTGCATGGGTGCCTTGCGTGATATCTGCCTCAGCTTAAAGACACCGGAGTCGTACCGGCAGCAGGGAG
>OMNO01047757.1:8604-33095 GCA_900303215.1 Trachyrincus scabrus
ACAGAGGAAAGGGTGTTGATCCCGTACCACTACAAACGCCTGATGTCCAACACAAAGTGAACCGAAGGCGAATCGCATGCATTGGAGGCCAAGTCGAAAAACAACAGAATAGAGCGACTGACTAACAAAAGTATGACTTATTGTTTGCATGAAAATGATGATCAGATGGTTCCTGAGTGCAGGGCAGACCGTCACTGACCTGCGGCATTTATTCTGGGGGTTGACCGTGTTGGATCCTGCTTGGTTCTGTCTCTCCAAGAGGGATCGCTCATTACGCCACTACACACACACACACACACACACACACAGGTGATCAAGACACTGTACTTAATGTATACGCATGGGCAACTATTTTCATGTGTCATAAACATGGAAAGGGTCTCACGTTGGCTTGTTTCTGGGACAGCTCCTCCAGAAGTGCCTCTACGCTCTCATCGGCCACGTCAAACGGCGTTTGACCCTTTCAAAAAGGAAACAAAAGAACCATAAACTACTAATTTCCTCCTTATCCCCTTTTTGTCCATTATTTTTCCATAATTTTCTTTTTATAGTGTTCGCTCTTTTTCCTTCTTCTCTTACACGAATGAAACACAGAGAAGGTGAATCCAGGACACCCACCTCCGGGCACGAGGCCAATCGTAAACTCGATCGCTATTTCCATCATTCAGCGCATGAGTAGCTTCCCTTATTCAGGGTACCCGTAACCCTTTACACGCATAAAGCACACAACCACCCACAGGCTAAACCCCCCCAAAAATAACACATTTCTGTACTCTCCACTTCCTCTTACACCGTTGCTGTGGGCCTCCATGTTGCACAGCTGCTCTGCCAGGATGCAGCATGCGTCCGCCTGGCCCCAGTGAGCCGCGGCGTGGAGGGGCGTCCAGCCGTCGCAGTCGATGGCCGACACGTCCAGACCGCACTGACACAGCAGCCTGGAGCACAGGAGGTCACATGACACAGGTTGCCATGACGCTGGAGGTGTTCACTACTATTGACTTATTTCCCTGTTGACTCACAGTGAATTCAGATACATCGTTAGATACGTCGTTAATGAGCAGCTGGGCATCAAGGAGGCCTACAGGTAGGCTGCATACGCACAGCGACGACCTTGTCCATGTACGTACTATATGACGAGTCAATTACGAACGTGTACAAGTACAAGAGATTCAAATACTAGACTTGGTAACATCATAACTCACGCATAGTAACATAACTCGTGTAAATACTAGTAACACTGACGTGAAATTAAAAAAATACAGTAACTTTTAATATAGTCACTTTCTTTTACACACCTAGGAAAAACAAGCAAGCTCATCTCAATCTCGGCCCGGGTGCCTGTTATGCATTAACAATCTAATTAAGGGCCGTGCATCCAAATATTTGTGTATCTACACTCCTAACACTGTCCATTGTTATACCGTATATTTGTACTCAACAGAAGACACACACACACACACACACACACACACACACACACACACACAGAGACAGACAGACAGTGTATATGTACACATGTACGTGCTACATACTTGATGGCCTCCAGGTAGCCCTTGGCTGCAGCCACGTGCAGCGGGGTGGCCCCGGTGCGGGGGTGGCGGATGTCCCGGGGCAGGCCCTCCGTCAGCCAGGCCCGGGCGTCCAGCATGATCTGCTCCTCCTCCAGACGCTTGGCCGCCTCCAGGTCCACACCTGCAAGACAACACATACATTGTGTTTTCAGATAAAAAATTAACAGCTTTTAACCAGAACGCCCTTAAAGGAAAACAACGCAAGGAGATTGCAAAGAGTGCTCCGAGTATCGGGACGGGGGTTTCACTTGGGCAAGACTGGAACAGAAAAGGGGAAGCTTCCGTCTGCTTCTCTGTTCCTTGTCTTTACTGGGCAATGTGTTAAACTTCCCCACAGAGAGAGTGCCTGCACTCTGCCCTACAGTTCTGTATGTTGTATTTACAACATCTTTGTGCGTGCGTGTGATTGAGACACTCACCCTGACTGCGAGTGTATTCCTGGAGGAGGGATTCGGTCGCCTCGTCTTCGGCAATGTCCAGAGGGACGTCGCCGTCGCAGTTGACAGTAGACAAAGACGCGCCCCTCTGCAAGAGAAAACTGACCAGCCAGAGAGGGATAAACTTAACAGTCCATACGCTACAACAGCAGAGCTAGAGAGCCAATATAACATATAACACAACAATATAACAATAATTGTATTATGCATTCAAGAGGGGACAGTGTTCTAAACTTAACCACTTTATAGTCTAGTGCAGGGTTTCCCAACCTTCGTTGTCTAAAGCCCAGTTCAGATCAAAGATTTGCGACGAAACTGCTTGCAACTGACGACTGCGTGCAGAAGAATCACAAGATAACGTTCTGAAACTGGACCGTTCACATCGCTGCAGTGAGCAGCGTCGTGAAGCTGTCTGTGGCTATTGCAGCGGCAGAGACCGAGTGCTTACGCTAGTGTTATGCCAGGAGATGGAAGCTGGCGATGCACCGGCTCATCCAAAAACAAAACACAAACTCCAGGGACTATTTCACCTGCAGAGAGACTAAATTAATGATAACGCTGCGCTTCTTGGCAACTGGTGAGAAACTCTGATCAACACAGTGATATTTCCACTTGTTACATTGTTATAATTCCCCCTTTTAAAAAAAAGTGCTGTCGCTTACTTTTGGTATGCCGTCACTGTGTTGTGATCGGCATGTTTAAATACCAGGGTAGATACGTATACGTTCTAAAACCACACTGCGATTTGACAAGAATCTCTTGAGACACCATGCAATGGCTCAAGATGCTCTACAACGAACCAGTTCACACTGCTGCAACGAACCGGTTCGCACTGCTGCAACAAACCGGTTCGCACTGCTGCAACGAACCAGTTCGCACTGCTGCAACGAACCAGTTCACACTGCTGTTCACACTGCTGCCACGAACCAGTTCACACTGCTGCAACAAACCAGTTCACACTGCTGTTCACACTGCTGCAACTTTCTCTGCAACATTCTAAAACCGTTTTGTCTTGTCGCAAATGTTTGATCTGAAGAACTGGGCTTTATGTACCTCCACAGGCCCATCTGTACTGCTCAAGTGCCCATTCATCAACACCAAACAAACCAGAAATGTTTTCCTTTCAACTAATTATACTACTGTCATTTAGCATTGTTATTAACATTGCAGTGGCCAAGGCGTTTACAATAGAAGAAGTTGAGACATACTTCTATTTCTGGTCTTCGTCAATATACATAATATTTAACAAATATAAATATTTTACGTCCTCGTTTTTGTTTTGTGGGTATAACAAAGCAAAAGCATCTTTCCAAGTAGCCCCTGGAACGTGCTCAGTTAAACCTGGTTGGGAATCACTGGTCTGTCCAGTGGCTGGGTTAGGGCAGCTAATTCTAGTGGCTATGGTGGACTCCCTATCAAAAGGTTATGGGTTCTATCCCCAATTTCCTCAACCTTCCTTTCAGCATTCTTGGGCAAGATGCCAAATCCGTCCCTACCTGCACCTTATTACAGATATTCGCCCTGAAAGTTGTTTCCGATAAAAGCGTTTGCTGAATGCATTATTAATAATAGTAATAAATAGCATGATATTTTGATTCCACAACTGAATGGTCAAATGCAAATAAAATCCAGTTGTCCAACAATCTGTTAATGCCTCACAGTGGCAAAGTGTGTTGCAGTCTAGTGGTGCTTGAGCTGACCTGTGGTTTTGCCAAATGAGCAAAACAATGTTAGCATTGTTTTAAAAAAAAAAAGGCAGCAATAGTCTGGCACCCACACTGTGTATTCATATCCCCACAGAACACCACATTACACAGTTGTTATATTGTCGTTGTGCTCAGACTTACTCTGTTATATCTGTGTGTCCACAGGATGCGGCTACATGCAGCGGAGTCCATCCCTCGCTGTCAACCTGGTCCACATTGGCGCCTTGGGCCAACAGAAAGGACACAATCTCCATACTGCCGTCGATACAGGCCTGTGTGATGCAAGGCAAGGCAAAACAAAACGGCATGAACCAATCCTCTTCCAATACAAATAGGAATGCTTCGTAGCCCACCACCATGTCGAGCTTTTACCTGGTGAAGAGCGGTGATGCCGTCTGCGTTGGAGCAGTTGATTATGGCCGTTAGGTCTTCTCCGTTCTTGCCTGTCGTTTCCCTGGCCTCTCTCAGCATCTCCCGGGCCTCGTCTGTGTCCCCACTGGCACACGCAGCTAGGAACTCTGCCGCCCGGTCGAACCTCACCCGTCCCCTAATAAGACAGTTTAATAGTATTAGTCATTAAAATGTAACGTAGGCTCCCACGACCGGTTGTCTATACGGTACAGACGTAGGCGTAGGTGTTGTGTGTTCCGCCACATAGCATCACGAGCAGGAGTTCGCAATAGGTTATCTGATCGTCAACTATAGAGCAACGGAACGTGTTTGGCATTAAAAATACAACCTTCGTTTGAGTAGAGGACCGGTTCCGTTGTCGAGGATCTCCTCTGTGGTCGTCCCATTTCCATCTCCATCTCGAGATTGGTCCCTTTGCTGGTCGTTGTTTACGGCCTCTGACTCGCCACCATCCTCGACATTACCCCGCCACCTCCGCCTCGGCACTGCTGGCTCTTTATCCGTGCAAGAACCGGCCCAGCGCTTCAACTGTTCCCGTCTTTTATCCTTTGCAGAGTCCCCCATTATTTATACACGGAGGACTTTTTTTTCAAATAAAAGAAATATCGGTAGGAAAAGACACACCCTCCATGTGTACACTTCCACTTCCTAGTTCTCGCACTGGGTGTGAAGCCCCAGTCTGTGTTCGAGGTGGTGGACAAGGCGCACGGGATGTGCAGTTATCTTACGTCACAGCGTTGGCCCTGGAATAGCTTTAATCTCCGATGCAAAACACTGTGCCCTTTCCATCGTGAAATAACCCTTTCTTTGAAATACTTTCAATATTTAAAAATAATAAATATAAAAAATAAAAAATAATAATAACACATATATTTTACACACACACACACACACACACACACACACACTTTCATATTTCTTATGAATCAGTGTAATGATTGCGCATACAACACGGATCAATGGCAGAATATATGCAGATGTATGTAGAAATGTAATGTGGATGAAACTGGATGAGGATGGACAACAGGCCTATGCAGGGGGCGCACGGCAATGTACTGCAAGCCCCTCACAGGTCAAATTCCAAGACCACCGAGCAGTTACAACTGGTTTTTCGAAGTTAAAAGCCAACCAAAGGGAAACGTAAAGATTTACTCACTTACACATCGACTACTAAAGCTGAACACATACAGGTAAGTAGATGTTACTATTCGCATTATGTGTCCTACACAATAATAAGGTTACAGCGTAATGGAATAATGACCACGGGCCCCTTGAACCAAGGGTCCGTTGAAGTTAACATTTCTAACTTCTGTTTTACAAAATTAACTCGATGCTACAGACAAAACGTTTCTGAAAGTACCAAGAATGGGATTCCAACTTCTGGGTATATCATTTCAACTTCACTGCAACTTTGGTGAGATAGTTTTATATTAAAACGCAGTCAGAAAGAAAAGCAATGTACTGTTGGATTGCATATATGGGACACGACAAGGACATAACTCCCGCATGACATCAGCATCGGTCGTGCGTTATCTTTTCTCTTATTTTGTGTCAAAATGTGTTTGAAAGCAGAAACTAGAGTATAGCAAAATAACCTGATAGTGCTGGGAGGAACGATACTAGGCCTACCCTTTTGACACTTCTCTAAATCCCTTCTGAGAATCGATGCTAACAAAAATATCGATATATCGACATTGTTATAGTTCGTAATAATGAACTAATCAAAGAAATACCCGAACACATATTTCATGACATTTTCAGCTGTTGGTTTTTGCAAATTTTGTTTGTGACACAATTGACCATCTTCTACTATGGAGAGACATTTGTCTACTAATTATTAATACTAATATGATTCAACTTGTGTCAAGCACAAATAGCAAAAAAAAGTACACAAGCCTATATTATTATATATAAGCCTATATATTCTGCTAAATGTAAAACTTGGATTCATAAATATGTATGCATTTGTACAAATCTTTGCACATCCATTCAAATGTCAATTTCCAAGACACAAGCTAACTTTCCTATTCCTATTCGTATTAATAATGATGAGACAAATCTCTCTCCATACTCAACCTCCGTCTCAAGGCTTCACGCAGGGGCAGCCCGGGGTAGTTGTTAACACTTCCAATTCATCCAATCATGAGCCACCTGGAAGTCAGGTGATCACGTGTGTACTACTGGACAAAACGAAGCGGCTCCATAGCAAATTCAAACAATTATAGCCACATATTTTGAAGTGAGTGAGTAACTTTGTAAATCAAAGAACATTTTTGTATTAAACAATTGGTTTGTATGGCAAGAATGATCAAACTTGGATCAGGATAATCAGCAGTATCTTACTGTGTAGAATAGATAGCTAATGCTAATGTTACACCACTAGGCCACGCTTACTAGCTGTGTACGGCTGGTTCCCATAGGATAGTTATGACGAATAGGGTCGGGGATAGTTGTTACAAATATGTTACAATTCACCCCAGTAAAAAAAAAAAAACAAGAACATGTGTGAATTACATATCTTATTTTATTTTCAGCAATGCCAAGGACTTGGAAAAGAAAGACAGAGCGGGGTGTGTCTGAGGAAATACTTAAAAGAGCTTCGGATCAGGTTGAGCAGGGAGATACGATCAGATCCACTGCAAAATCATTTGGCATATGCCATGTTACTCTAGCCCGCTATGTCAAAATCAGAAAACAACTTAGAGCGCAGGGGTCCAATGAAAACCCAAGAGTAGGCTACTACACTGGGAAGAAGGTTTTTACAGATGACCAGGAAGTCAAAGTCGCAGAATTCCTGAAGGAAGCAGCAGATCGTAGATCTGGACTGTCACCGCGTGAGGTAAGAGCATGCATAAGATACAGGTGTATACAGAACTGAGCATTGATAGTGCAGTGGGGTAAATATTGACACTGTGTGATGCACACAATAATGGAAAAAAAATGTTCCCAGGTTAAAAGATTTGCCTACCAGCTGGCTGTGCAGTACCAACGAAAACGTCCCCCATCGTGGGATAGAATGTCAATGGCTGGAGCCGACTGGTTCAGTGCTTTCATTAAGAGGAACCCAACTCTCTCCATCAGGAAGCATGCAGGTTCTGATCCATTTAATGCGTCTTCTATAGGTGCCTTACATCTTACACAAAGTGGTGTTACAACTAACCCAGGGCATCTGGTACAAATAAGTAACATTTCTCTCCCGGTCTTTGAGACTCAATAACTTTTTGTGTGTGTGCTATGCACAGTTGAAAGACCATGTGACATACATGTAAAAAGTGTACTGTAGAGTTTGAAAACTCAACAACTCAACTTGCAATATAGATATGATCAAGAATGTGAAAGATGTTAGAATCATCCTGGGTCTCTCCTACACGGTAGGAGAAATGTTACTACTACTCTCTTGACCTCTTGTCCATTGGCTATAAGGCTATGCACATTCCATTGTAAAATATGAAATATCAATGTTAAATTTAAATTTCAAATCATCGAACAGGTCAATGCCCTCAATATTCTCTCCTTCTTGCTCTTCTATTCTTTCGCGTAGGCCTGTATGCCTATCCCATTTCTCTTGCCAAAACTTCATGCAACTATACAATGTCTCCGGCAAGTAATCATAATGACAATAATAATGCATTCCTAGATATGCTGCTGCTTCAACCACACACTTTGTCACGTCAGACCGTGTTTCTTTCTCCTTAGTGGCATAAACTACATCAGCCACAAAAGCTAGTATTCTAACAATGACTTATTGGGTCCTTTGTACCGCCTGCTGCGATCAAATCAGTTCTCTCCCTCCGCTTCAAAACGTACGGGCAGAAAGAGTGAACCGGGAGTGAACAAGGACACGGCGCTTACGAAGCAGTATGTGATGCGTGTCAAAAGTGAGTACGACATTGTGGCGATACCACACACCTACAGAAACGCGTGAAAGCCACCTAAAAGAGCACGGCGAGGTGGTATTATAGGTCGCTGTGATTAAGACATGGTCTCTTGTTGCGTACAAACCGAAGACATGGATGATTATTGATTTTGGGGGAAAGAAAATTGGTGGTGTTATTGGTGGTGTTGCCCATGCAAAGGTTCTTATGTTATACACAAATGTCATTCCCGGGCACGTTGGCTCAATTTGGCTTGTGTGTATCATTTGTGTATTGTGTCACACTCAGTGTTTTGTTTAGTATTTAAGATGTAACCAAGAACGAGACTGAACTGAACGTGTGTCCATCATCACACCGTTTCGTTTTTACCACAGATGATCGTTCCCCTGAAACCTGCACACAGGCGATGATGGCTCCGCAGCAGCACGTGGTCGCAGCACACGCCATCCCGCCCCACGCGCTCACGCAGCTGGCGCGGGATTGGCTGGCGGAGGACACGCCGAACTTTGACCCTGCCGGGGTTTGCTTGGGGTCTGGGGAGGTGGAGGCTCGCTTGTTCTGTAAGACGCCAAACAGCGTGCTCGCCGGCAGTCCCTTCTTCACGGCCGTGTTCACCGAGGTGGGCTGCACCGTGAACTGGCTCTACCAAGACGCAGCTGAGCTAGGTGAGCGTTTGAAAGGCTTTGCATCTGAATTCACTGCAAGTCCTTCACTCAAAGTCACTTTACATACCTTTTTGCCTGTGTGTACATGTTTATTTTTTACCATTTTACTCTTAAATAAGGCCCAAAATAATCATAAGCAGCCTACATCCCTAACGATTTGATGTCGATCGGCTAACACCACGGGCCGGTCCCCTTCCAGGTCCGAATGGCATTACACTGGTGGCTGAGGTGAGGGGCCCAGCCAGGTGTGTTCTCCTGGGGGAGAGGCCGGCCCTAAACTGCCTGGCCCGCGCCTCGGGCATCGCCACCCGCTGCTCCGAGCTCCAGAGGATGGCAGCGGACGCGGGCTGGCGCGGGGAAGTGGCCGGCACACGCAAGACCACGCCGGGCTTCCGCCTGGTGGAGAAGTACGCCATGCTGGTGGGCGGGGCGTCCATGCACAGGCAGGACCTGAGCGGGATGGTGATGCTGAAGGACAACCACCTGTGGGCCTCGGGAAACATCACAAAGGTAAAATGCCATGGAAACTGCCTGACAACGGACCAGAGAAAATAACATGCAATCATACATAAACAAGGCAGAAGTTAACTGCTACTAGAATGTGTGTGTGTGTGTGTGCTGATTGAGAAATCAAAAAAGGACGTCCGTTTGGCAGTTTGACAGTGGGCGTATCTCGGCATCTGAAGCGTTTGTTCCTCTGCAGGCGGTGCAGGCTGCACGGTCAGTGTGCGGCTTCAGCAGTAAGATCGAGGTAGAGTGCGCCTCGACGGAAGAGGCCAGTGAGGCGGCCCGTGCCGGGGCAGACATCATCATGTTGGACAACCTGAAGCCTCGGGTAAGCCCCGAGGCAGTAGACACCCGCCCTGTTTAGTTTTCATTTCTCACGGTTTTACTTCTGCTTTTCTTCTGGGGCAGGGTAGTCCAAGTGCTTAGGGTGTTTGAACATCCAGCCGAAAGATGGGTTCGATCTGCATTGTCCGCAGTGTACAGAACCCGCTCATTAATGACATAAGAAAAACACTGTATTCCTCCTCACCTCTCTGTCCCTCTTTCTAATCCTTAATGTGTATACTTGTTTTTACTTTGCATTGATATTTTGCCAGGAGCTCCACGCTTCAGCACTCGTTCTGAAGGAGGAGTTCCCGGCACTGCTGGTGGAGGCGAGCGGAGGCGTGACCCCGGAGAACCTGCCGCAGTACTTCTGTCCCCACGTGGACATCATCTCCCTGGGCTGCATCACCCAGGGGTGCCCCGTCGTGGACTTCTCCCTCAAGGTTCAAAAGCCCTCGCCCCCCTTGGCGTCTTTCACAGAGGACATGCAGGAGACGCTAAAGCAGGAGTAGACTGGAGTCTGTCTTATTGGCTTAGTAATGAGGAAGTTCCGGGTGGGGCACAGTTCCTCTCAATGTGAAAGATGTTGATGTTGACATTTCATTTGGAATTCATAATAGGTCAACGTATTTAGGAAGACAAAATGAGAATTAATTTGACTAGAACGTGTCCATGTCAGTGTTAATCCAAGAGTAATAAGTCAGTATATTTGCTTTTGAAGTTTGAAGTCTTAATTAATAATGGATTGATTATTGTTCCCTGTTGGTTTTATCTATAACTGTACATATGTCAAAAATACCAATTGGTTAAATTGATCAGAATGTATGTATGCACAAATACAATTAAATGTATATCCGGATGTTTGATCCTGTAGTACTTTCGCTTTTTCTCTCTCCTCTTTCCCAAAATATTCTGTGTGACTGAAGACCAGTTGAAATGGCATTCAGAGCGCATATAGTAAAACCGGTCATTTAGTGAGGAATGACTATTAGGAGGGTTGTGATTTGATTGGATCAAGTGACAAAACAGCTGTATTGTTAGTTTGTTGCAGGCTTTATATGATGGGGAGGGGAAACAGTCATGATCAATCATGATCAACATCACAATGTTGGTGGAAAGTTAAGCGGGCGACTTTCCACACGAGTTGTGTCTCTGTTGTAGAGAAAGTAATGTTGAAATGTAAAAAGCAAAACGAGTGAACAAGGTGGAAAAGTCCACTTTCAAATGTTGTAATCTGTTCTCGATGATTGACCCACCACCACTTCTATAGAATTATTTAGAAACTACAGAAACTCAGAACTGTACATTTAGAAAATTGCTCAATGTCGTACTTTAACTTGTATGCGAAAATGGGAAGCTTAGAGACAGGAGCACAGCTTGAAGACAGAAACCGCAGAGAAATCTTGAGTGAAAACACCCTTTTTACACGGCACTTGCAGGAAGTAGAGACACCCTCATATACACTGTAAACTGCTATTTCCTCTTTAACGATGAGCACCACCGTGGGAGACATGTACAGCCGAGGCTGCTTCTGTCTTCTCTCTTTCTTGGGGATTATCGGTAAGCTTATGCTTTATAAACAGTCCTAATAATGGCATACGGATGAACACCAATATATATATTGGTTAGTAATAAATGATGTTATTTTCATGGATGAATATCTATTGGCTACTGCAATTATTTAGTGATTGTTGTTTTTGGAGTATTAACGTTTGAACTTGTGGGTTACAATCAGCTTATGAAACCACTTAACCTAAACCACACCACAACTACACTACACTGAATGTATGGTTGGTTTGCAGATAGTGTCAGAAAGCAACCATGTCATTCCTCAAAGGGAACTGACAAAACTCACAAAAACGAATATATATATATATATATATGAATACTATTTTTGTATTTTGATTGTGAAACATTTTTCTAAACATTTTCAGCGTTGTTCCAGCCTGTTTGCTTAGCCTTTAACATTGATGTGGCTGACCCCAGGGTCTACTCTGGTGATGAAAGTGCTTTCTTTGGACACAAGGTGCTGCAGTTCATCGCTGGCAAAAACAAAGGGTTTGTACAGCAAGAGGCAGTATCTCACATTTGAAGATTTGATCGCTAAATAAATGGGTGTTTAAAGAAGAAGAGCAGAACATTATATTTGGAGTTCCACACGCTGCATCCTGTCAATAACTGAGCCTGCTTGGCAGTCAGGACCCACCAGCGCTCTAGTTTAAACGTGTGTAGACACCGACTGCAATTCAGTAGCAATAGTTATGTTACACCATGTCCATGTCTTGTCCATGTAGGTTTTTGGTCACTGCTCCCCTGCAGCAAAACGGTTCCGGAACAGTCTGTAGTTACATTAAAGATACAAATAGCTGCTTCACCCCTGAAGGTAGTTAACATTTTATTTTATTTAAGAAATAGAAAATATGAGCAGCAATGAAGACATGAATAACCATAATGACACAAGAATATGTGTGTGATTATTGCAATGGTAAACCTACTGTCTGAATTGTGATTCTACTGCTGTCTCGCTCTTCTCTACCAGAGGACATGCCAGTCAGACTGTTGGGATGGTCGTTAGCCAAGGAACCAACTCAGTCCAGATTCACTGTAAGAAAGCGGATAAACTGATTGTTATTAGTTATTATCATATGTACGTTATCATAAGATATAATGGATTATCTGTGTTTTTTACCTCCTCGTATAGATCTGCAGTCCAAGTGTAGCTCATGATTGCTATGATAACTCCTACCTGAATGGACAGTGCTACCAGCTCAGTGAAGAACTTAAGAGCATGTCAAGTTTCAAACCTGATTTTCAAGGTAATGATATAGCAGAAATGTTTGCAGGAATTGTAGTGCGAACACAGTTTTTGGGGTAGGCTACTAGAAAATCAGATGATACTGAACACCATTATTTACCAAGCACCACAGCTCCTCATTTCTCAGTTATTTTACTTATGTATTGCTTTATATACAATATTATTCACACAACAAACACCAAATATTTCACAGCCAACTCTTTTAATGAACATGTTTTTGCAGTTTACAGCTCATGTTTGAGAAACAATTATCATTTAGGCAATTAGGCTATTGAAATGCAGGGAAACTTATCAGTCAACACTTGTCTTTAATGTTACAGATTCTGTAACATTGGGAAAGACAAGTGTTAACTGACAAGTAACGAGGAATACATTTTTATAGAGAAACGTGTGTTGCTGTGCTGATGGAAACACACTGGCTAGATCACGTTACTACGGGCACACCGTCAGACAGACAGTCGGGGGAACGAGACAGGCGAGAATAATTTCAGAGGAAGTTGTTGACTGGCTATTGCAGAACAGATGATTTGAGAATTTGAATTTTCAGCTTGATTGTGATTTTTGGTTTCTCGACATTGGTCACTGGATATCCTTATACAAAGTGGCATAGTCAAGATTAACATTCATTCATTCACAACATTCATTGATACTAAATAAATAATGACATATTTCATTGTTGTTTCATTGTTTGTTGTGTTTTTACAGAGTGTACGAAGAAAACGGTGGACCTTGTCTTTCTATTTGATGGATCAAAAAGTATGACTCCTCTCGACTTTCAAAAAAACAAAGACTTTATTGTGGATATCATGAACAGCACCACGAACTCATCCATCAAAGTAATGACACACCATGATAATTCTTATCATATTGAAGTGATCCTGTGCCATCTTCTGTTTGTCACACATACTAATATTAATATTAATGTACTCTCCTGTGTAATCTTTTCAGTTTGCTGCAGTCCAGTTCTCAACAAATCCTCGGAAAGTTTTTAACTTCATTGATTATCAAAACAATGACGCTGGAAAGTTACTGAAGGAGGAACCCTTTATGCGGGACCTTACGAACACATATTTGGCGTTAAATTATACGCTGTAAGTTACGACACACGTCCTTTTGCATTTGCATTAAATTGCATTGTTTCAGGAATCTTTAAGAACATCTCTTCAATATTTTATTTGACAGAAAGTGTATGAATATATTTTGTACTTGTTACCACCATCACTGGCATTAACCGCCATGATTGTTGACACAGTGAAACATACAGTAGGCCTACGTTTACATGCATTGCGAGGCAGATTCATTACGGTTATCTGGTTGAAGGCCGACTCATTATCATCCCCACAAATACAAACAACAGGTACATTTCGCATTGTGCATTTGTTTCAGGTACGAACTCTTTGAAAACCAAATGGCGGGCGCCTCTCCCAACGCCACTAAAGTCCTGGTGATAATCACAGACGGTGAACCCAGTGACAGCGACAGAAGATTACAGATTGTGAAGAAGTACGATGACAAAAATATCATACGCTTTGTTATTGGGGTGAGTCGGACAGGAGAGTTTGATACCTCATCTCAAGGATAGGGAGCACCCACTAATAGGGAACGTGAGCTGGGCTTAGACCGCTTAGACCGTTTTTAGGTGAATGCTTCTAGAAATGGTTGTGGTTGCAATTTTGTAAAGAAAACATGAAAACATGAAACCTATGCCTATATCTTGTACTTTCTTTCGCCCTGCTATTTCCTCCACTTGATTGTGTTGTATTTGATGCTGTTAATCTATTCTATCCTCAGTCCTCACCCAAATGTAGTAAAAATGCTCCTAAAAAATGTTTTTTTCTTAAGCTGGTCCATGCTCTTTCTATTCAGGCTTGGTATCATGCACCACAAAACAGTTTTACAGTTAAGTTAATAATAAAAACAATTATACGCTCCAGAATATACAATATAATACTACGTCAAATGTATAAGCAGCAGTAAAAGTAGTCATTTTTTTTATAGTTCACAGAACCACAGTTTTGTGGCTTCTCCTCAGAAATCAGGCTGCCAATTACTTTATCTTGACAGGTCAAGCTCAAACAGGATGAGCTGGAAAACCTTTATGTCATTGCTTCAGAGCCAAAGGAAAACAATACTTTTAACATCCATGGTTACGAAGGACTCCCCGGAATCCTGAAGAATTTTGAAGAAAGGATTTTCAACATAGAAGGTACTTTGGATGTTTTCCCTTTATATGAATCCCATTTGAATTCTCCTTTTATTAGTTGTTTTTTTAATAACATTGTTGGTTTTTTTAGATTCTAAAACGGCACATTCTGAACAAATGAAGTATGAAATGTCTCAGAGTGGGTTCAGTAGCGTCTACCACAAGGTGAAGGAATATTTATTTGTTTGTTAAAATGTCATTTACATTCTCTAAATGTAAATTCTATTTCTAAGATGTATTTGTGATCTTTTTGCTCTACAGGGCACCTTGATTCTTGGCTCAGTGGGGTCAAATAACTGGCGTGGGTCACTGTATGAACTGGATGTGCAATCACGCAGTACACACATTCAGGATCCCGCAATGTTGCACAGCTCATACATGGGTAATGATCATAACAAAAATACATTTTATATATATCGTTTTTATGCATGCTGATTTACCAATACCAATAGGCTGGCGGCTGGGCTACATCTTAAAGAGAGCTTTGACCAAAAAATGGATGGTAAAAAAACCCATTGACTCCATTAGTAAAGTAGTACAATTTGAATGTTTGTGATGACTTGTTTCCCCTGCCACATGCCATCTACAATGGCTTTTCAGGGCTTCTGCAGTAGTAGCACACAAGCAGATGATGGTTAAACCGGTTTATTGTAAAGTTTGAGATAGTTTAATAGATAACAGGCAGAGCAGGTGGTACATGCTAGCGCTCCTCCTGAGTGTGTGTGCTGGTGGCTGGTTTAACATGTGGGCCTTGATTGGCCAATGCCCCACAGGTGTGCAGCCTCACCCAGCCCCGGAGTCTAATCAGTCTGACTCGGACCAGGAGAGGCTGCTTCAACCAGCCGCCAACAACACACACTGAGCAATGTCTGTTTCAAAAATTATTTAAAAAAATATGATGATATTGTTGTGCATGTGTCATTAAACTCTTGACTGTGTGCCCTCATATAGGCTACTCTGTGGCTGCTGGAGAAAAGAATTTGGTGTCTCTGTATTTCACCGGTGCACCGCGGTTTGAACACACAGGAGAGGTGGTACTCTTCGGAAAGACGGACAACACCTGGAAGGTGGTGCACAGAGTGACCGGGGAGCAGGTTGGTCCTCATTTTAATATTATGAATACATCTAAGAATAATGGACTCTTTGGGTGGTTCAACCCGCTAGTGCACTAACCATGGTTGGATTCTGACCAGCTGCGGTCCTATTCTATATGCTATTCGCTCTCAACCCACTTTCCTGTCTGTAAACACATAACATGAAAACAGAATCATACATTCTGAATGAGTGTCATCACATTTTAAATATTACAAAAATATATTAGAATAAATAGCATAACATTTACATCCTACAAAATGAAAAAAAAACTTATCGCAACTTTAAACCTTAAAAAAAAACCTCTCATTTGAATGCCCCGCCGGTCCAGATTGGTTCCTACTTTGGGGCGGAGCTGTGCCAGGTAGACATCCAATCAGACGGCAACACAGACTTCCTCCTGGTGGGGGCACCGCTGTTCCACCATCCTCAGGAGAAGAGAGAGGGGCAGATATACGTCTACAAACTGACCAACCAGGTTAGGCTTTCTCAATGGTCAAGTGTTATAGGCGAGTGTTTATCTGTTGTCTTGCTGATCTGCGAATGTGAATAATTTTCTGCACTACCACTAAAAAAAAACACAAAAATGAATAACCTTCCAATTCAGATTCCAATGGCTGCTCCTCATTCTGTTGTTGTTGTTTTTTTAAACTAACTACTCCGATTTTGATTGAATGCTTTGATTGTTGTCAGCCTCACTTGTAAGTCATTTTGGATTAACAGCGTCTGTCAAATGACTAAATGTGAATGCAAATGTTCAGTTGAAACTGGAACGTGTGCTGAACGTGTCGGTGTCATCTCGGGGCCGATTCGGCACGACCATCTCTTCACTGGCCGACCTGAACGGAGACGACCTCAGGGATGTGGCCGTGGGAGCCCCACTTGAAGACGACAACAGGGGGGCTGTGTACATTTACCTTGGCAACCAACACACTGGGATCCGCCCCAATTTCAGCCAGGTTAGTAAGTAGGGGTGTATGAAAAAAATCGATTCACGTAAGAATCGCGATTCTTATCTTCTATGACTCTGAATCGATACACAGCTTCCAAAAATCGCTAAAAAATATATACAATAATTAAATCTTTTTCAAATATTAAAACGACATAATCTTATACACACTTTACTCTGCCACACCGCCTTTCTTAGTGCACAGCGGACTGGAATATATCCTGAAATTAGTACCCTTATGTACTGAATCGAGAATCAATTTTGAATCGGGAATCGAGTATCGATTTTGAATTGAATCGTGACCCCAAGAATCTAAATCGAATCGTGAGATACCGAAACATTCACACCCCTATGTAAGTCACAACTGTGTAAGGATTAGTAAACGGAAGCAACATATTGTCTGTGCGCTTCATTGATGTATTCATTACCAAAACACCACCGTAGTGATCCAGGGCCTTGGAGATAAAACAGTCCTCTTTACTTAAAAGCAGTTCGATATGTAGCTGAATAGCATGTCTGTCAAAAAAACAAGGTGCCGAGGCCTAAACGTTTTTTTAAATATTTAGTAATTTAGCAGCAGACACTTCAGCTACGGGCCATTAAGGAGCAGGTCCGAGGTAGACATCGTGCTCAAGGATGCCTGCAGCTGTGTACACTGGGGATGGAAGCCAGTACCTTTTGGTCTGGGAGTCGAACACAGTAGCCACTAGAGAATCCTGCCGTCTGTTGTGTTTCAGAGAATCACAGCAGATCCAGGAAATGCTCTGATCCGTTTCTTTGGGCAAGCAGTGGACGGTAACATTGACCTTGGAGAGGATGGACTGGCTGACCTGGTGGTTGGCTCACGTGGAGCTGTTATCGTCTTAAGGTACCTGCACAGTTACTTTACTATTATGAATACATTTTGGATGACTTTCACGTTTAGCAAAATTGGCAAAGCAAGTGCTTTTGAATGAATTGCATTTTGTGACTTTAATTTTGCAATTCTGAAATGTTTTTTTTTAAATATATATATTGGGGTACGGCTGTGTTTTTCATTCATATTCCTATTTTCTGTGAGTATTATAATACAATGGAATTGGCCAGAAGCAATCAGCACAAGATAAACCCCCATCCTCTTATGTCGTCTAGGTCCAAGCCAGTGATTAATGTCAAGGCCCATCTGCGCTTTGAACCTGCAGAGATAAGCACTGTCAATATCCACTGTCCAGGAAACCAAGACGCTTCTCTGCCTATGGTTACCCTCACTGTGTGCTTTGATTTGGCGGCAGTAACCCGTAGACCAACTGGTAAGAGACAACATGAAGTAGTACTTGTGCTCAACTCAAACATGTTCGTAAGTAAGCTTTATGGTTCAGCCCATCTACGCCCACTAGACTGTTGCAGAAGAATTGGGTGATCCAATCACATGAAGGCCAAACCCCTAGAAATCGTATTGACCAAGACAGACAGCCATAGCAAGTCTTTTCCGTAATATCTATACAACCAGGAAGTTGCACACACCTACTACACCTACCACACCTACCATGCCCATGCTCCTTATCTACCTCCAAAAAGGTAGTCTGACATCCTGAAAACAGGAGAGTTACTATTTACCGCAAATGTTGCAAAATTGCATGATGGAGGAATATGTTTAAGTTTATAGAATACATACTAATGAGCCTAACTAAAGGGCATCGGCCAGCTTAAGCACTAAAACACAGTGACTCTTTACTGTCTAGTACCAACAGACATGGGACTGAACATCTCCTACAGTCTGGATGTGGATCCCAAGAGACAAGCAAGCCGTGGTTTCTTTAGGGAAACAGACCGCAGGAACCTTCAGTCTACTGTGGAGTTAACGGCCAAACGCTGTTTCAAGCACTCCATCAACATGCCAGTAGGCAGCGCCCTTTCATGCTTCAGCACATACTACACATACATACTGCACCCCTTGTTTCACTTTAAAAAGAGTTTGTTGATGCATCATAGAACTACGAATGGATTTTATACTGTATAATGCAATTGTTTTTATTCATTTTTAACTAGCGAGAGATGTATGAAGAAAGATTTGTGGCCTGTACATCTGACATATTTCTCTTTGCAGAAGTGTGTGCACGATACATTATCACCCATTGTCATCAGATTGAAATTTGCTCAAAATGAAAGCGAGAAAGCGGCAAACATCCTGAATGCAGACAGCGCTACACAGGCTGTTACTGAGGTATGGTAATAGCTAAATGGTAGTGGATCTAACAGATCTCTATGCATACATCTGGATGTGTGCACATCTGTGTGGAGTGTGTGTTGTTGGTGGCTGGTTTAAGCAGCCTCACCTGGCCTGAGTCAGACTGATTAGACTCTGGGGCTGCTGGGTGAGGCTGCACACCTGTGGGGCATTGGCCAATGAAGGCCCACATGTTAAACCAGCCACCAGCACACACACTCAGGAGGAGCGCTAGCATGTCAGCACGTACCACCTGCTCTGCTTGTTCAAACTACCTCAACCTTTACAATAAACCGATTTAACCATCATCTGCCTGTGTCCTGCCATTGGGGGAGCCCTAGAGAGCCACTGTAGTTGGCATGTGGCAGGAGGAACTGCGTGCGTGTGTGTGTGTGTGTGTGTGTGTAAATAGTTTTTTTTCATCATTTTTATGAATTGTAAGTAATCGTTTCAGGGCATAATCTAGCACACGATGGTATGTCTATTACAAGCACTGCATGTTTAGTCTACTCAGAGCCTTATTGCTTTTTATGTCAGGCTTTCCACCTCATTTAAACTCAAACCCACAAACCACAAGCTACCGTAATACAATATTTTATGCATCATTCTTCCGTTGCTACACTTGTCTCCTTAACGTTTGGGGACATCTTTGTTATTAAATTACTCACAATCTATTGTTTGCATCCCAGACTGAAGTACAAACTCTGTGTCTCAGGTCCCCTTCAAGAAGAACTGCAGAACCAATGACACCTGCATAGCGGAACTGGAGGTGGACTTTAACTTCATGTATGTACAGTATATGTCCAACCCATATCCCGTCACTATACCATATATGAGTTTGTAACTAAAAGGTAACTCTTGTGTCTTACAGCAGCCCAACATTAGTGGTGGTAAACCACAACAACTTCAATGTGACCGTAAGACTGTCCAACCACGGGGACGACTCATACAACACAAAACTCTACCTCTTCTACCCTCCAGGCCTCTCCTTCTCCATGTTGAATCTGTTGAAGGTGACGTGCCCAAATAAGCAGTTTCTTTCCTAAATTAAATGTGTTGAAGATATGACACTGGTTTTTTAAACATCTTCTCCTTTGTGTATTGGATTCAACAGGGGACTAGGCCAACGTTGCCCTCCTGTGATGATCTGGCTGGGGTTCTGAATAAGACCATATGCGGCGTCAATCTCCCTGTGTACCACAGTCGAACCAGTGTGAGTTAAGTCCCGCAACAAGGTTTAATTTAGAACAAGGAGCCAGTGTGAAGTCCATTTAAATTACTTACTAACTAAACTACTTGTGAGTTGTGACCAAACTATTCATTAATTTGCAAAAACCCATGTATGGGCTGTATATTATGTAAGGAATAAACCATGACGGGGTGTCCCGTTATTGGGAAATAGTGTACGACGGGGGTGGTGATGCCGAAATACATTATTTTCCAAAAAACGCGACACCCCGGAGTGGTTTATTCCGCTTATACCACAGTTACCAACAATGATTAGATATTAGTTTGCTTTTCATCTATACGACTTAAACTGAAATTTTAATATTCTTCTGCAGCGTTTTGAGCATATTGCTTTTGCGTTGTCAAGGCAACATCTGGTCGAGTTGTATTTGACGGTTGTTTTTAATGTCGGATTTGTAGAGCATTCATTCGAAACTGTTAAAAGGCAGGGGTGTTCCATTATTGAAAAATAACGCACACCCTTGGAACATTATTGACCAATCAGGATCAAGTATTTAAGTACAATGCTGTGGTATAATTTCAGATAACAACAGGGCTAGAGCCTCATCGCCATTCTAAACTACAGTAATGCGCAACATTTCCTCAACTCACATCAGCTGGCCAACGTTCCTTTAACTAAAATAACCATGCTAACTCATAACATACTAGCACTTAATAAGGCAGCAAAAACAAAGAACTCTCCTTCAAAATACAAAAAATCAGTCATTGAAATGTTGTTACTCTGGCATTGGCATCCTCACATCTTCTGGCCCACTGACACAGCGCTACTAGCTTAAAAATGCATGTGAAATTGGCAGATGCAGTTGCCATGGAAAAATTATTATTTTCAGCGAATATCTTAATAACAAGCTAGCATTTTTGTGTATATATGTGCAGTATTTAATCAGTTTCACAAATCTCACGTATAAAGTAGTCTGGCTGATGGGTGGGACTCCGATGGGACTATGTTTAGAAAGAGTGGATTATCTCTTTCATATATTTAACATTTCTATATTCTATTTTTTCCCTTGTCCTTGTGTGATGTGGTGTTTTTATTGTTGACGTTTTTAAGGCAACATTTGAAGCTTTGTTCCGCATTATGGATACATATGACTGGGACAGCGTAATGTCAATGACCATTACAGGAAACAGGTGCATTTTTATTTATATTTATAATTTTTTATAAATTATTTATTTGGTATTCATTTATTTTATTAAATATTGATATGTGCTCTGTTGTACAGTGATAATAATAACTCCACCAAGAGCTCAATGACCAAATCCATCCCTGTACAATATCAAGTTGACTTCACAGTAGCAGTGTAAGTATATATACATTTTAAATGGAATTGATACTGTGTGAAATTCATACAATTATCACAGTTTAATTTCTGAAATATATCCAGCATATAACTTTGTTTTGATTATTGCAAATGGCAAGGCTTTCTTTTTCGTAATTTTTTGTAGGCATGAAGACGCTATTACCTACCTCAACTTCACTCTAGAAGATCATGCACCAAAGGAAGTTGAGGTCATATACGAGGTAGACTATTAGCGCAAAAACTATTGACATTTTTAATATTCCAAATAGAATGTTAGTACCATTAGACATAACTTTTAAACTGGTGTTGTATGTAATGATGACATTCTTTTTCACCTTTCTATCAGGTAAAGAACCTGGGTTCCAAAGCGTTGCCTGTCACTGTGTTTGTCACTATCCCTACTAAAAGGGAGCATGACTTTGAAATGAACAACTATCAAGTCGTAGTCGAACAGGTAATCAGGTGGCCTTAATAACAGTAGATGCTATCCAAAATTATTCTACAATTTCACAAATTAAAAATCACCCCACCTTTTTTGTAGGGCAAACCATGTGTGGAAACTAACATGGCTAAGTTATCAGATGTAAGTGGAAGATACTATATTCACTAGACAACCTAAATGGCCGAAACAATATCCACTTGAAATATTTTATGATAACGTTATTGTACTCAATTGACACTTTTTACTACAGAACTGCTCCCCTGACAAGAACTGCAAGACCATGGAGTGTGAGACATTCTCTCTGGCCAGTTATTCAACCACTAAGGTCATACTGTCTGGGGACATGTCTTTTAAGGAAGTCGAGCAACATGCAAAGGTTTGGTTTACACATGCACTCGTTCTAGTGTTCAGTGCGACAGTTTTCTATTATTTTGTGACAAATAAACGTGATGTTTTTCCCTTCACAGGGCAGGTCTCTGGCCAACCAATTCAGTGGTGAAACACAAGATGTGATTTGGAAAAGCTTTATAGAAGTTACCTATGACAAACACCGCTACGTTCAGGCATCCAGTAAACAATCGGTGGGGGTTTATTCACCAACGACGACGACGATGATGTTGTTGATGATCTTACATATATGTGTGTTTTGATTATAATCAGAATTTCTTTTCTTCCAACTTTATTATTGTTGTCTTCAGAATGGCTTTCCCCGAGCACAGGTATTCATATTTTTTTAATGAAATGTAAGACCAAATGTGAACAGTTTTAGGGGCCCGTTCATGACTTCTATGTTCTTGTTCTCTCCATAGCCTTCTATTCGTGTTGAGCTGATCATTCCTCCTAATATAATAATCATCGCGGCAGTGGGAGGCAGCGGGGGACTACTGCTGCTCCTCATCTTCGCTTTGGTCATGTTCGCAGTGAGTGTCGCTTCATGAACAAGGAACGTTTCCCCCCAAAACTCACACAAAGACCTGTCTGAGAGAATCTCTTCTTTTTCCCCTCAAATTAGGTTTGCGTATTACTTTTTCTGAAATTAGAGAAAAAGCCCTTAAACTCTTAAAATCTGGAGCAGATTGCATTATTTTAGGGTTGGGGGAAATAAATGTATAAGCTGCTGTTCTACAAACATCTCTTTGAGAAAGCCTACTGACCAGAACCCAAAAACCCGTAATTTACTTTAGTCTCTATGTTATTACGGGTTATTGAGGTGTGCAGAAAATGAAATGATGTTCCATCAAATCCATTGCAATTTCAGTCTGTCTACCTTCTATTCCTTCAAGCCGATTTAATGGGTGGAGTCTATTTTCCCTCCTGGCTGTGTAGCTAAACGGGTGACCAATTACTGTACACTCACGTGGCCAAGCCAGGCCACTCACATTACGGCGACGGTGCAGCTGAATGAAGCTACGGCGTTTCTCACTTGGAGGAAGTACAAACTACACAAAACAGCCAGGGGGCGGGGATTCAGACCACGCCCCTACAATCCTGAGTCTTTCTAAGACTGAGTTTATTAGCTGACTTTAAAAATGTATATTAATATACTTTTTGACATTTTCCTGACAGGATATTTGGTAGGTGTGTAGTGGATACATCCCTCTGTGATATTGTTATTTTACATTTTTAGATGCTGTTGTAATGAAGTACTTAGGTTAGTGACTAGTCAGTACACGACTAGTCCATTCAAAGATACCTTGAATTGGACAAAATAAAACCACGTGTTTCTGTCAATGCCAGATGGGGTGCTTCAAGAGGAAAACTATACAATATTACCAAGACCAGGAGGAGATGGAGGACCAGGAGATGGAGGACCCTGCTGGCCAGAAGCCGGATGCTCCTGCTGGCCAGAAGCCGGATGCTCCTGCTGAAGCCTTGGAAGAGAAGGCACTTCTCCAAAATTCCGACAGCGGAGAGGACGTTGCCAACGGAGACCATGGTGGTTGCAGTGAAAGCCCAGGCAGCGAAGACACTGGCTGATAGGTCGACTCTAGAGGCTCCATTCACCCATGGGACCAATTAGGTATATATTAAGATTAGCTGTGGGCATTTAGAGAAACATTGATAGGTATGTAGAATAGTTAGACAGTTGCTAGATACAGAAACACAAACGGCTGCGTACTTGTTTGGAGTTTAGTGGGAGAACGTGAACAAATCAAAAGAATCATTGGGAATTTAAACAACTGTCATAGGAGTGCAGATTTTGAACAATGCAGAAATTGCTAATCAACCAAGATGAGGTTTCTCAAGGCGAGAGTAAAAATGCGTCAAAAGAAAAGCAAAGATTGACCGAGTTCCTGGATATACCGGAAAGGTTGTAAACGTACAAGGAAGGTAATGTAAATAGATGGGGTTTGGATGGTACTTAGTGGTACATTTGAAGTAAATCTTTGGTGAATTCAAAATCCAAGGTATCCCAAACACCAACTTCAAATGCTTTGTGTATAATTTTGCTGAGTAGTAATTGTGCGCATATTTTACATTATTAAATAAAGACAACAAAGCCACACAGTATTTCCTGGGTTCCCAACCTTAAATTCAGCACTCGTCTGTGTGCAGGTTTGTGAGTGAGAAACCTTGCTAAAACCTGTGCGTTGTGATGGCCAGTGGCAGTATTGGTAGAAGCAGTCTTCTCCTTTGTTATAGCTGAAGAGGTATCCGGTGACAGTGCAGAGTGCCGGGGGTTTGACGGTGCAGCAGAAGGAAGTGGTCTAAGACGAGGAGGATGTTGAAAGAAGGCCC
>OMNO01047757.1:34975-50274 GCA_900303215.1 Trachyrincus scabrus
ATCTAATATGAAACTGAAAGTAACTTTACTGCGGTAGTATTTCCTCTTTAATGGTGAGCACCGTTGTGGGAGACATGTACAGCCGTTATATGTACACTTCTACACATTGTATGACTTTCGCATCTAATTATAAAAAAATGCTGGAGTAAAACAATTTACAATTTACAATGAAAATGATCACAGAGATACCTGGGGACATGTTGAACAAGAATATGGTGGAGTTTGCTGCTAAAGTTTTTTTAATGGAATTTTAAAAATCTGCCTATTTAGCAATGCATGCGTATTGGGTATGAATTTAGCATCTCATTATTAAAAAATGCTGCAGTACAAAAACTTGAAAATCATCACAGAGGTACATGGGGACATGTTGAACAAGAATATTGTTGAGTTTGCTGATAACAATTTCATTTCATTTCATGGAATTTTTAACATATATAGCCGCACCTCTCCAAAGTGTAGATGGCGTGACCGCAGTCCTCTTTCTTGGGGGTTAAGGGTAAGCTTATACTTTGTAAACATTCCTAATAATGGCATACGGATGTGAGTTGTAAAACAAATCATATTATTTTCATGGACTAATATCTATTTGCCTCAGCTATTACTTAGTGATGATTCATATTTTGGAGTAGGCCTATCTGCATTTTAACATGTGGGTATTACAATTAGCTGATATATATGTAATAAATTGAGTCATGAAAAGTTCACATAAAACACACAACTACACTCCACTACATTGAATGGATCCAATTTGAAACCTTAGTTGGTTTGCGCATAGGGTCAGACAGCAACCATGACAAAGGCACGGACAACTGACAAAACTCACGAAAACTATATAGGCCTATAGCAGAGAAAGTGTGTATGTATGTATATATGAAAATATGTATATATACACATTTTTTCTATTTTTATCCTTTCTCTGTCCATTGTTTGTGCTAGGGCTGTCGCCGACTAAGAATCTCCTTAGTCAAAAAAATATGATCAGAGGAAACAGAACGGTATAGAGCCCGTCGAGACTGCGTGTTTTAAAACCATTGTTGGTTGTTGGCTGGGTAACACTTTACCAGTATCGGTTAAGTATCGGTTGAGTATCGGTTGAGTATCAACATTGTCTCAGTTTAGTGTCAGTTGATACTCACTTGACATGTCAACATTGTGTAGGTTGACACTCAATAAGGTTATCAAGAACATATCCACATATATTCAATTTAGTGTCACCTGACTATTCAATTAATTGAGATATATAATCAACAACATGTGAAGTGAATAGCAACTATCCATCTTCAGACATGTTTCAGTTGAATATCATGTTACATGTCTCATTTGTGTCTGGTGAGATTCAACTTTGTGTCTGGTGAGATTTGGTAAGTGCTATCAACTTTATACATATTTTCAGTAGTTTCACCTGACTTTGAGTTGCATATCAATAGAATAAACATAATATTTCAAATGAATGTCTACTGAGTGTCCTTAAGTATTAAAATAAAGTTTTGGCTTGTGGCTTTCCCCAAAGCCAGTGTGTGTGTGTGTGTGTGTGTGTGTGTGTGTGTGTGTGTGTGTGTGTGTGTGTGTGTGTGAACATATCAGCTAGTCATCTACGCATGACGTATGTGTGTTTGTGATCCACTCGATATCGAGTGCAAATGGGCAAAATGAATTAGCTCTCGCTCCTATATTGTCCGTTGTTATGTGTTTATATTCCGCTAGGCTAAACAGGTTCATTTTCCTCCTTTTTTCCCCGCTGAAAGTAGCTGGAAGTTTGTTAATCTCCTTTGTCTTTACTGGAGAAATTCTGTGCTTTGATTATTAATTGTGTGTGTGTGTGTGTGTGTCTGTGTGGGAAAGAGAGTGAGTGAAAGAGAATGTGAAGCTACTGAGAATGAGGAGAAAATTAAGAGACAGAAAAGGAAAGAGAGAAAGAAAGAAGACGTCACCGGGACATGATAGACGTGATTGTACAGGCAGGTGTGTTGGGAGTGTCTTCCCAAAGTTCCACGGACATCCCATCAAGGCGGATGTGACGTCAGAGTGTAAAGGTCCTTGAGGTGGCGACTGGTCTTCACATTTTCAGATCTCATGAATCCATCGTTTCATTCCCTGTGTGTCATATCATATCATATATCATGTCAATACTGGAGCATATGGTGAATGAAGGTGAATGAATCATTTTTTCGGCACAATAAAAATATTGATTCATGTGTTTCCATTGTTTTCCAAGATGCAGTCTGTTGTCTCTAAGGTGCAGAATGAAGACGCGAATGAAGCGTTCAGCTGAGGTCTCACCATCCACTCGAAGCCACGAAAGACTCCTGTGATGCACTTTAAGAAAGGGCTCAGCTTAGGACCTTTCTAATAAAAAAAAATCATAATTCGGACCAACAATTGATGTACTGTAATTGACTGCTTTCTATTCTACCTATTCTATCATTGGTGGAATGTTGTTGACCCCTGAGGCCCTGCTTTGGTCAAATGGTGCTGTAACACAATGACACACATCAACACAGACACACAACCTGAGACACATCTCACAGACATCTCTTAGGTTGCTTTGATTTCCCGACAAAACATATTTTCTGTGGATAACAATGGAAGTCTGAACGCTAGACAGGCGACACTTCTGAGCAGAAGAAAAGCAGTTGACAATAATAATAAAAATAACAATAGGTATCCACAGATACTCTGTGAATACGTCACATTTGAACTGTGTATTTGTATATATCAGACTTTTACAGCCTTTTACAGCCTTCCAAACCTTTAAATAAACGTGTTCCTATCAAAAACGGACCATCAAATTAGTCAGGAATCCGTGAGAGGGTGAGACAGCAAGAAAAACAAATACACACCTACGCTATTAACCTGGACACATACATTATAGAAGCGTGTCAGCACATACAACATTGCGTGGCAGAGGTTTCTACGGCTGCAGGACAGTAACTCTCTGTTCAATGTATGGGGTGGCAGTTTTATGCTCTCCGGAATCTCTACGGTGGGAAAAAACATAGTTTGTTGGTGTTTTATTGGTTTTATTAATTACTATTTTGTAACCATTAGGAACTCGGGATGATCAAGATGTATTTTTATTCTAGGTAGTTATAATTATAGTAGTTTTATATTTAGATTATAAGAATCTAAATATAGAAACATATCCATGATTATACAGCGTACGTCCGTATAGATTCGGTGGTAGTAGTAGTCACGGCCTGAAAAGGCATCACACTTTACTTGCCAGACGGTGCCTAACGTTGCATGTGCTTGTATTTGGAAGGGAGAAAGAAAATTGCCCTCAAAAGGTCAAAATGCCTTCAGATGTTGGACCTTGGACATGGCCACACCCTTTTCCTCTCCGCAATTGGAGCAACTGTGTTTAGGCTCGACTTGACCTCTGCCCTGCCCTTCTCGGTTTGTCATTTGTTTGCACGTCAGGAAGTTGTGTTTTTTGCAGGAAACGCTGTACAGCCGGGGAGAGTATAAACGTCATGGATGCTGCTCTGTATCAGATGGACAGCAGCTGATGCGGTCTTGTTGTGGCTCAGTGTGAATGGTGGTTTAAAGGTTTAAAATAATTATTTTATTTGAGATGCTGCATCATTTTAATATGAGTCATGTCATTCAGATGAAGGATCTCTAATAGAGCCTTAATACAATAGTAAAGTTTAAAGTTTAAAAGTAAAGTAAAACAAATGGCACATTACATTTTATGCAATAAAACTTTGTTAGGTATGAATGTTCAAAATTCTAATTTTGCAATGAGTAGAGGACAATAAAGTGTCTTTTGATACTTAAGCTGCAGTCCTATGTTGAGCTAATCTTGAGATTTAGCCAACATTAGCACACATGTCAGTTTGGGGCAAGTTGTTTCAATGATATTGGGGCAAGTCTTCACATGTGACAACTTGCCCCAGTATAAATAGACACACGATTTCAAAGTTCAAAGTAAAATGGTCGTGCCACTTAATTAATACTTCCAAGAGGAAAACGATGCAATATTACCAAGAGCAGGAGGAGATGGAGGACCCTACAGGCCAGACGCCGGACCCCTGCTGAAACCGTCGTGTTGGAAACCCCAGAGGAGAAGGCACTTCTCCAGGGTCCGGACAGCCGAGATGTGTCTGGTTGCAGACATCCATTGTCAGTACAACATCCACTGTCAGTACAGGTGCATTACACTTACCGTTCAGTAGATGGTGGTAATTGACCTGACTTGCCGCAGACAATAGAGATCTATAATTTTTAGATCAAATATGATAAATCTGTTGTCTTATGGTAATACTTTATATTGTGTTTTAATTACATATAATCTAATGTTCGCTTTATGTTATCCTTAATTATGTTAAGTTTGACTACTTGCAATCACGTATTTAATTGTTTGACTGTTAAAAGTTAAACATAACTGTCAAATTAGGATTCAATGTAATGGCAATAATGTCCCCTGGTTCCATACAAATCAATCAAATTATATGAATAATGAATTAATATAAAATAAATAATTAATTATGGCTTTGTTCTCATGGTTCACTTCTCTTGCCAGGGCACTTATAAGGACAATTAACCAAATTACTTTTTGCCTCGACTGACTTAACATTACTATTATATACTGATAGCAGGCCTACTTAATTTGGTCTGTAACCTCCATAAATGTATCAGCAGAATTACATAAATGGGTTCAAAATTATATATCAAATCCCTTTATTGAGCGAACTACCTAACCAGATTCCAGAAACAAGCTAGCTAGCTACCAAACCTGAACTTCTACTTACCTAATATCAAGTGTCATGCTATGTTCAAACATATTACATAAACACCGCAGTAAAGCATGAAGCATCATTTGACTCGACTTAGATATTCACTCAAGGAATTTATCTTTTTGAAAATAATTATCTGCATGATTCACGTGGGTCATTTTGGGTCAGAAAAACCGGATCCTAGTGCATTCAAAACCCAAGGTATCCCAAACACCAAGTTTAAATGCTTTGTTTATATTAAAGATAGAAGAAAAAAATACATTTGCAGACTAGTGTGATTTTATATGTAAATAAAGACGGCACAAAATATACTGGCCTTTTCCGCTCGCTGAATAGTGGTAAAGAGGACTGTAAAGCAAGTATCAGGTATAAAATATGAAATGGTTACGACACATTTCATATTTGATTAAATTCACACAAAAAGGACATGCATTAGATCATAATTAGCTGGAAATGTATATCTTAGCAGAATTTTTATAGTATATCTTAGCAGATGATTAAAGAAATGTTGGGATGCTAACTTCCAAAGGGAGAGGCAGTGGGGTCCAGGGTCTTAAAGAGGCTCTTCAACGGCCGCTTTATTGAGTTCTGTGCAGGTCGGCTGTGAAGCCGTGTCATGGGCTTCGATCCGATTGGAGGATGTTGAGCGCCAAGGGATACGAGCTGGACTGGAGCTAAACTGCCTGACGTATGCCCACCTGAGGGCTCTGAAGAGTGGCTGTGGGGGTTCTGAACCAAGGGCCGGTGTTTAGCTGGAGCCGTAGCTGTTGGCTGACTGGTAGGTTCGCAGGAGCCCTGGAGCTGAGGGATGAACAGAGAGGTGGCGTCAGCTGAATTCTGGGCTATGACTGTGGCCTCGAAGTGAGAACAACCGGCAATATTGGGCCACACTCAGATGGTCAAAAGTCACAAAAACCTCTATCAAAAAAGATCTGTTCAAATACATGCAAATATTAGTTTCTTAGATTAGTAAGAAAGGAATATTCTAGTACTAATAGCATACGCTATAGGACAGTAGGGTGTGTGCATGACTGTCACTGGTGTATAATTAATAATAATAAATAATCCATTGCCTTCATATAGTGCTTTTTAAGGCACTCAAAGCAAAAACATAGTGCGTGTGAGATATCACACCTTATCTAATCAGTGTGCAGCACCCACCTGGGCGGCGGTGCACAGTCGGCAGTATAATGGTGAACGCTGAAATGTGTGCAATATAGAAAAAAAGCTTTTAGGCCCTCACATTCCATTTTTGCTGTGTTCAAACCTCCGCATAGGAGACTATAACTGAATACATTTGCTGGAGGCGAGTTATTCTCTACAAGCAGATGAAAAGTGAAATGCCCACCTGGTGGTCGGGATTCTCCCGACATCCTGCTTGCTCAACTCCTCTCAACACTTCCATTTTCCTCATCTCCTCCTGCTCTTCTGTTGTTTGTCGTTCTTTGGAAATGGACCTGTGGTTTATCTTGTCCTCGCCTCCGCTTTCTGAAAGTGATATGATGAATGAAGTTAAATACGTGTCGCTTCAAACATGCTGAGACAATTCAAATATATATTACTTTGATGCTTGTGGGCATGAGATGTCTATGTGCCTGATATGGCACTGGGAGTTTAATATTATTAATAAAGTAATTAAATTAAAAGTAGTACGCACTGCTGTGGATATTACATTCTTCTTCTTCCTGGCAGTATGGTCTCAGGTTTAGAAAGAGAGTCTTGAGAACTGAATTACTAGTGGTAGTGGCAGCATTGGAAGGGGCTATGAAAAAGAAATGCAAAAAAGCATCAATTTCGGAAGGAACAAATAAATAAACAATAAATAGGCACAACATTGTAAGATCTTACCTTTGTCCGAAGACATTTCGGGCATATGCAAATCTCTCGGACAACGTAGACCACCGTTGTTCTGAATGGGATCAGTAGGTGTTTGTTGGCCGTTTCGTCGAGATTTCTGCCCTTTCCGGTTTGGACGTTTAGGACCGGGACTAGAGGTAGATAGACTAGAGTACTTGGTGTGGATTTCACTGCTGCCCTCCACACGGCGAGGCTTAAAAGTACCAGGCTTCCCCTGTGCTGATGGAAGTGAAGCAGTAATCTCATGGATAGGGGTTGCAAACAGACTTTGCAACACTCCACCGGTGGCCTTGACAGGTTCAACCTCGCTTGGCTCTTGGGAATCGGAACATGCCATTATTAAGTCTGTTGCAATCTGTAAGGGAGGCAGATCTTCATCGCTGTCCATAACGGAGCTTGCTACACTGCTGTGGTAGGGCCTTTCCACGAACTTACTGCATCCCAATACAGATTGATCACAGTGAGTGGGTTTACTCAGTCTGCAGTCCATCTTGCCTAGGTGAGTATGGCCGGGTGACTCTGTGCTCTGTGGCTTCGAGCCAGACGGTACTCGTGGGTTACCAACCTCAAAGTCAGCACTTTGTCTGTGTGCAGGTTTGTGAGTGAGATACCTTGCTAAAACCTGTGTATTGTGGTGGCCAGTGGCAGTATCAGTAGAAGCAGTCTTCTCCTTCCTGTTTGTTATCGCTGAAGAGGTATCCAGTGACAGTACAGAGTGTTGGGGGTTTGACGGTGCAGCAGAAGGAAGTGGTTTAAGATGAGGAGGAGGTTTGAAGACATTCTGATTGAGAGGGCATGCGAAAAGGCTGTGGAAGGCTTTCTGCGTATCCTTAGCTGGTCGAGTTTCCGGTTGAGCAGGTAGAACATGGTTATACGTGCAACTGTTAGAGTCAATAACTACACCATTGACCTCTGCGGCGCTCTGAGAGTCTGGAGGGACAATTATATTCATAGGCAGACGGCAGTTGGCTTGTTTATGATCAGGATTTGAGGATGGAACAACATGACTTCTGTTCGGCCTTGCTGCTTTGGCTTCGTTTGATTCCATGGTGTCCGCTTTTAAACACAAAGCCTTTTCGTTGGACATTCCTGAATCCCAGGAAGGTTTGGGGACCTCTATAGAACGGTCAGAACCATAAAAGGTCAATGGAGGATTGACGGATAGAGGTGGGTCTCTGGCACGGGTCAAGTTAGAACTTCCAACAGTCTTAACTGACCCGAGTACGGCATCCACAGAGTACGGCGCCTCTACATGGTCCATGACCGACGGGCGAGCAAAAGAACATGGTGGGGAAGACGAGAGGGTTGAGTCCCTGCTCGATCCAAAAAGGGAAGGGAAAGGTTTCGATTTCATAGGTCCGAGCACCGCTTCAACCGAATAGGAAACCGTTTTGAAATCGCTGAGGTCGCTTGACAGGGGGCTGCGGGAGGGGGATGTATTCGTAATGTGCGTTGGATCATGATCCTGTTCACTACCGATCAACTCCTCCGTCTTGCAGTGAGGCTCTACGTGGCATGAACTGTTGTAAAATTGTAGCCTGTGAAAATATAAAATACCCCAAAAATGTTACACATAAACCAAACTAAGAATCATTATGTCAATGTCACACGATAGTGAATTTGTGACATTTGAGAACCCGGACCTGATTGGATGCAGCAATATGTCAGGTTTGGGGCTGCTGGTGTCCTCCTCTGCAGTTACCACCAGGTCTGCCGTCACTGGCTGAGCCAAGCTCTCCTGCTGGGCTTTCTTTGCCAACTCGATAAGATCCTTGTCCCGCTGTAATGCCTGCAGAGATTCACATTCATGTTGAATGGCAGTCAGTTACTAATCAATCCATCCCACAGAGGGAAAGGTATGGGAACTTGGTGAGAAGGAAATACACATACAGACCTGATCCAGCAGTTGTTTGGTGAGGTCGGTGAGAGGCTCGTGGGAAAACCTGCAATCGGCATCTTTGGAACACTTCCCCCAAGTGTGGAAATACTTACAGGGGAAGGAGCGTAGAAATAACCTTGATAAGGAAATCATGTGTTGTAAATGACATTTTACTCCCCCCCAATGTCGGTTGACACCTGCAAGCAGCATGGCATGTTGGCATCACTTCATAACACAATTTAAAACAACATAATATGTACAGAATATTGTCCACCAAAAGGATATTGTGCATGTATGCACAGCTCTCTCCTTTTGAACAGCACCCTTGGATGTAAAATTTACACACTTCTTTGATCAGATTATTGACAGCGTTTCCATGCTCCAGTTGACACTCGTCGCCCTGTACACAAGGACAAATTTAAACCACACTGAGACTCAAGAAAGAAATGTCCACATGGAGATCAGCTGAAAATGTAATTTGTCATATGAAGTGTAATACGTTTAGCCTACCTTGGTGCATCTGCCCATAAGGAAATGTTTACAGAGTAACCGCCCATCAGCTTCCACAGCATTCTGGTCCTTAAACTCCTGGGTCATGAACCTGATTCTTTTGGCTGGTGGATTCTAGAGGAAATGAACATAACATCAAAACCAGAGCCATGTGTAACTTGGAGGAAAGACAGGATAGGCTAGTGGTGAGAACATTTAACTCTCAGTCAAAACGTACAGGGTTTGAAACCCAATGTCTGCACCTGTAGGGCAGGTAGGCATCTTGCTCAAAGATGCCTACCCGCCCTACTGGCTCATTAATGAGACATGCCTAAAATGAGATGTACTGTAATTTGCTTTGGATAAAAGTGTTGCCAATCTCATCACAGGTGGTATGTGATACGACCACAGACGCAGGCCAGCGTTACTTACCTGCTTGTTGTCTACATGCATTTTAGTATGTCCTCTTCCCTTAGATGGAAAACGTTCTCTACGGTCAGCCTGATGCCATTGTCTTCTATTAGCCCACCCGTCACTGTAGCTCTGACTATGGGTGTTTTCCTGCCTCTGCTTCTTCTTCTTCTTCTTCTTCTTATTATTATTATTATTTTGTCCCATATTTTGTTGCTGCATTTCCTGCTTGAATGTTGGCGTGTTTTGGATTTTCTGATGTTGGACTTTGTTATCCATGTTGCGCTGAAAGAAGGCACCGCTGTGTGTGTCTGAGTGTCTGAAGGTCCTGTGATTACAGTTGGCTGGTACTCTGGGGTCGCCATCTGGGTTGTCATAGTCATAGAATGTTGGAGGTCCGTAAGTCTTTGTTCTCTTGGCTTCATTAAACTGCTTCTATGAAATGGACAAAAGAATACAAATAAATAACAAATAAAAGTATATATATACCGTAAATATATAAACTTTGTTGAAGGATAACTCTTGGGATTAACCATCTCGTTTCCAAGGGGGTCCTTGAGAGAACAAAAACACAAGAAACATAGACACAGATACACTAGCATACTCACGAGGCTGAAGGCAACGTATTCGCCAGCTCCTTCTTCGAATTTTTCAGTCCACCTTAAAAGGCCGCAATAGCGCTATTTGGCCTGTAGAGGGCTCTATTTAGTGACTAATCTCTGTCCTGTACTGTAGAGGCCATGACATGCCATGTTCAGAGGCTAATAATAAAAATAGGATACTGTTAATACAAAATTCTACTGTAAAGTAATGACAATTATGCAGAAAGTGTAATCACTTTTCACTTTTCTCATTTAATTACAGTCCGATCTTGTCATGTTGTGTTTCTGGTCGCTTCATATTTTGAAATATATTCCACAGAAAAATGCTAAATGGATAGTCATTGTTTGTTTTATTTTTCTGAATACACAATATTTGTAACAGATTAGTCATTTTAGAAATCTCTCAATAGATGCATCTACAGTACATGAGCGATTAGTCACTAAATAGCCATCTACAGGCCAAATAACGTTATTGCGGCCGTTTAAGGTGGACTGAAAGGAGCTGGCGAATAAGTAGCCACCTTCAGCATCGTAGTATTCTCCCATGCCCAACAGCTCCCAACAACACAAACACTCGTGTTGAACACACACCATTCACAACAACAAACTTAAAACACTTTTAAAATTAGATGTATATTTGTTATGTTTTATGAGTTAAATGTTTATTTACATGTTGGTGTGTCTTTTCCTTCTTCTTCTGGCCAGTCTGCTGTCCACCGAGGTTTGGTCTTCTCGTGGCACACAACTCGTGGACGCCACTTCAATCCATATTATACATGACAAATTAATTACCAAATGAATCGTATAAAAACTGGTAACACGCATACCCGTACGTGTTGATATAATTCATTTTGTAAAAGCTCACATCCAAACCGCTTACCTGTATGGGCGAGGTGATTGATATGGGATGGCAGGATCTTCTTCAGCAGTAGACAGAGTTTTAAAAAGGTTCGCAAATGCCATTTTAATTGTGTTAGCGAATTAGTTATTTGATTGTGTGTATTAGCAGCCAATATAAAAAAGCTAAACAAAAAAGCTAAACAATATTGACAATGAACAAACTGTCCTTGTCCCGTCAACGAAATATGTTTGTCTTCTACTTTAAAATATTATACATAAAGGATTGAGCTATTTCGTAAAGTGTTTAAAAGCTGTATACATCGTTCAAAGCGTGGCGGTTCAAACATTCAGAGCATGTTTACAATGGCTTCCGCGTACGTCATGTCACGTGTTAGTGGCGCGTCCCTTATGGTCGGAGGTGGGAAGTCGAAATTATAATTACGCTGCAGGCCGGGAGAAAGCACTCCTGGACGAAACAGTTGAGTTGCGTCGAGTTGACGCGCCGCTTTATTTTTCCCAGTAGGAAGTCATAATTTCCGACGCCCGAGTTATGGAGAACGCAGCGCCGTGCTAGACCCTCTGATGGTAGTTGTACGTACTGCATCCGAATCCATATTTGTCAAATAAAATCATGCTCATCATAGATTTAATAGAGTACATTCTTATTGCAATAATCGTAAATCATTAAACGGTCCCCGTACGTCATTGTCAATGTGCAGTTATATGTGTCTGTAGGATATAACAGATTATTTGGCAAACCAATTACAACTGGTAAGGAGATAGGGTTGGCAAAACACAAAAGGCGTGATAAATCCCCTACATGGTTGACACCAGTGTAACATGATGTCATCAGAAACAAAGGCTGACCTTTGGAAGGGTAGGCCTATTCTACAGGTCCTGATGGGGCTCGGCAGGGTCTACCTTGGGCGCCATCAATTGCATTCAAACGGATAAATTAAACACAACGCGAGTTTAACGGAACTGTAACGGAACTTTGTCAGGAATAATGGCTGGAACTGAAATTAAACTTAAATGTAACGTGTTTTTTCTTTTCTTAGTAATGCAGGCATAGATAAGTGAAATGTTGATAAACGCTGGACTTTGTTCCTCCACAGTGGAGGACGACAGATGTCTGGCTCAAAGTCCAGGTCATGATTATATGCAACAGTTATTCTCTACTTACTGACTCTCTCCTTTAGTTGCTACTTTGAACACAGATATTGTCCTTGGCGCTTTGTCTTTATTTAACAACACAACTAAAATGTTATTTAGGGTCCCGCTCGCCCCATGGTTCTTCTTGGTTTTGGTTGTGTCCTTTCACGGTATCCAGGGTCAAGAGCCCGATGCGCCTACAGCAGACCCGGGCTCGGCTCCCGGCAGCCCGCCGGCAGAGGACGGTGACTGGGGAATAGACAGTGTGAGGGGCGGCTTCGAGGCGGTTAACAGCTACTTTGACTCCATGTTAGAGCTGATGGGTGGTCGTGATGGAGTGTGTCAATACCGTTGTCGATATGGTAAGTTGATGCTTAATACTTTGATTGAAATTGATCCTTAATAGGTCTACTGTATTCAATGATTGAATTGAATAGGAGTATGAGTTCATTATCCAATATTAACGTCAGGCCCACAACTATTATGGAAAGTTTAGCCAGGCTTTTAAATAGCCTGTATCTTGTATCATCAAATTGTCAGGGGCTTGGCCGTGGACAATGGCCTCTGAATATAATAACGGAAGTTTCCTTATTCTCAAATATATCTGGAGTTTAAAACATTGTCATGTATTTACTTTGTTGCCTTTTCAAGCAGCATTAAATTAAAAGCAGTAACCATAAAGATGACGTAATTAACTCCCCAGGTAAAGCACCCCTGCCACGCCCTGACTACCAGATGCCAGAACCTGACGGATGCAGCTCCTACTTCATGGGCATTCCTGTTCCCGATGGAGTACGTTTTAAAGCATTGCCATTACACAAACACCCACAAAATTCAAATAATTAACACACTAAAACATTGATTAGCAAAATGCCAATCCCATTCTAACACACACACACTTATTTGTTTTATTGCCAGATGGATATGGGTATCCCAGCCATGACCAAGTGCTGCAACCAATTGGACATGTGTTATGACACCTGTGGCTCCAACAAGTACCGCTGTGACTCCAAGTTCCGCTGGTGTCTCCACAACATCTGCTCCGACCTCAAGAAGAGTCTCGGATTCATGTCGAAGGCTGAAGGTCAGTAGGCTAATAGGACCTGTTTCAAACTAACTTTGTTTTGCGTTACTTGTCTTGAATAAATAAATCCAAGTCTGGTGCTTTTAATGTAGAATGTATATGATCCGGAAAGGTCTAGAAACTCAGAGGGAATTTCTGATGTAATGGCTCGGATTTTTGACTTTTATTGTGGAAAATTTCACATTTCACTGTTGCCAAGAAAAAAGAAAAAATATATAACAGTGTCTTCCCTGTTGCCCTCAGCATGTGAGACAGTGGCGGACACCATGTTCAACACGGTGTGGACCCTAGGCTGCAGGCCCTACATGAACAGCCAAAGAGCGTCCTGCATTTGCGAGGGGGAAGACAAAGACGAGCTGTAAAACACACAACCCCACCTTAAACATGCCGGAAGGAATGGGTGCTACAAGGGACTTTGAGAAGGGACTGTTTAGATGGTATTGTTCTCCCGCTGCATGCTGTGATGTCTTGGCAATACAGCACTAGTTTTGTTCATTTTATTATGTGCTTTCAAGAACGTTTTCTTTAAACATTAAATATTGCTTCAGCTTCATGCTTCAAAGAGAAGTATTTATTTAGTAAAATTGTCCATAATTAAGACACAGTATTGGAGAATGGTGGTCATAATTGCAGAAAACTTCAACAGAGTGCACTTGAAAGTCAGCCATTGTTTACGTTTGCACTATAGCACTCAAAACTCAAAACATAACTTACATAATACCGTTTAAAAAACAGTCTATAAAAATCTAGTGATCTCTGACAACATAATGTTATACTACACTGAAACGAACAGCATGCTTCTGTGAGGTCCTCCTGTTTGATCAAGACTGAAAGGGTCCAAGTCAGGTAGCTCCAGAAGGTGTATTTAAAGAAGAAAACAATGCTAACCTGGCTTAACAATGCTAAGTCAGGTCTGAATACGTAGTGCAACTAGACTCTTGCACTGGTATAATGGGTCTCTGCTTCATCTTCTGGTTGAATGCCTGAAGCTAAAAGATTGTTTGGGAAAAAAGGCAAATAAATTAATATTATTGAACAATGAATGTTATTGTGGCAATTTATTATGAATATGTGGAGTAAAGAAAGCACCTTTTCCTTCAGTCTTGCCTTTATTTCTTCTTCTGTTGGCTCCTTTTGGACCTTAACTGCATCCTGCCTTTCCTTGGTAGTCGCCACCGGCACCTCAGGACTCAAAAGATTGCGAGAGGCTACAGCTGCCTTAGCTGTAGCTGCCTTGGCTGCAGCTGCCTTGGCTGCAGCTGCCTCTGGCTGCAGCTGCCTTGGCTGCAGCTGCCCTTATATACTTTGACCTCTTTTTTTGTTTCCTAATACTAGCCATCGGTTTCTTGCCATATCCTGGCAGAGCAGCCGTGAGTGGGGTCAGGCAGCGCTCTTTCCCTATAGGCTTTGTTATATTGATAACCTGTAGGCAGCGTTGAGCAGACCAATGCTGGCCCTCACTCTTTGACAGATCTGGGTTGAATAAGTAATCAATGTATTGAGATTGAGGAGTGGAGGTAACAGGTGAGGACACGGTTTCAGGGAGGTGATGCGAGGACATGGTTTCAGGAAGGTGATAGGACATGGGAGGGTGAGGGACGTCATAAGAGTACACGGTCTCAGGGAGATGATAGGAGGACACGGTGTCAGGGAGGGCATAGGAGGGGTTCTGTGCCTTGGGACAACTAGAGAGATGAGGGTAAGGGGCCATGGCCCCAAGAGCGTTCACGTGGGTAGTGTTCGGAAAGTGCTGGGATGAACTATTTTCTGGCAATGCTAAGGCAGAGTTGGGGTCTGGGTTTTCCACACTGGCATCATGACTGCGGGAGCTTTTCTTAACTTTGTCTGTCTCAGAGTCTCCACTGCGATCTCTATCCCGCCTCTTGTATGTCTCTGAGTCTCTATGGCGATCTCTATCCCACCTCTGGTCTGTGTCTGAATCTCTATGGCGATCTCTATGCCGCCATTGCTCCCTCTCTGAGTCTTCACTGCGATCTCTATCCGACCTCTTCTCTGTCCCTGAGTGTCCACTGTGATCTCTATCCCGCCTCCTGTCTGTCTCTGAGTCTCTATGGCGATCTCTAGCCCACCTCTGGTCTGTCTCTGAATCTCTATGGCGGTCTCTATTCCACCATTGGTCCATCTCTGAGTCTCTATCCCTATCCACTTGTGCATCTCTGAGTCTCTATGGTGATCTCTATCCTGCCTCTCGTCTGCCTCTGAGTCTCCACTGCGATCTCTATTCT
>OMNO01047909.1:8443-19250 GCA_900303215.1 Trachyrincus scabrus
ATATAAATATAAAATCATTCTTATTTCTGTTCTGCTGTGACACCAAATGAATCTGTGATTAACAGTACTTATCTGTATGTGTGTATAAACATACATGTGCCAGAGAGAGGGTAGATGTGACGCAGCAGGCATTACATTGCTGCTTTAACAAAAGGCTGCCTGCATCCCCTCTTCAAGAATGGGTAGCTTGTGATTTCAGGGAGGTCACTTCTAGTGTCATAAGTTAATACTCCCGAGGAAAAACCGAGTTGTGGTTAGAGTAAACATTGGATAAGCTGACTTTAAAAAAAAAAAAAAAGGTTTTGTGTGATTTATTGGAAGCAGAAAGTGTCTATAGTCGCAGTGGTTAAGCATTAACAGGTTTGAAGTGAAACAATTCTTTTGTTTAAATTATTCCTCTCTGAGGGCCATGCTGGAAGGCCTGATTAAAGAGTGTTGTCTGCTCCTTTTTCTTAAAACTGTTGCGCTGAACACCTGTCTCGAAAACAGAAATCACTCGAAGGTCATATAACCTGATATTCCCTGTTGTAAATGGCATCTACTGACTTTATTAAAGTTGGCAGATGTGTTCATTAAGGAATATCGTCTTCATGGAAGTAGTTTGATATCTTGGTTGTTTAGGACAATTTTCAAACCTGGCATATTCCAGTTAATATCTTATCAAAAGCAAGTTTAGTATTGCCTGCGAGCAATCACAAGTCCAGTACAAAGTTCTTCCGCATATAAGACCGATATTCAGCTTTGTTCTTGTCGCTGTTATTGTTTTATTTCCCTTACCTCGGTCAATTTATATGTCTTTTCGAGCATGTACCCGTTGACCTGGCTTCTTCTTAAAGGGACAGTAGCGGGGTCACACCTAAAATCTACCACTAAAATATAACAAAAACTATATCTCCTGATTTGAGCTCAACTTGCAGATCAAAAGTTATAATTGTCCAAAAACAAACGTTTATATGATAAAACACAATCATTTAGTTTCTAATTTATCAGATAATCGCCTCAGTCTTGAGAGAAATCGGGATTGTTTGGGTGTGGCTGACTGGTCCCTACTCTTTCCTACCTCTCAACTTAACGCAAAATGTTCCACAAGGAAAATTATGTTCGATATCGCCCCTCTTAGCTCAATAGGGAAGCCTTGTTTGCAGAAAAGTCTAAGTTTCAAATATGTTACTAATAGTATCTACGACATTTCTTAGTCCAGCGAAAATTCCGCTGTCCCCTGACAGCGGAATTTAAAATAACATTTGAATTACTGAAGCAACGTGTTACCACTGAAGTCTGGTACTGATGCTATGCCAGGGATTGTGTTTCCAGCGGCCCGCCAAACTAACAAGAGAATTCATAGGGCCATAAAATAAACCTCTAAAACTACATGAATCTGGAGCGTAGCCAAGGTAAAAACACTGTTTTCACATAATCATAATCACACAAACACACATTGGTTTAAGCCAAGAAGTGGTTGTATTGCCCCATAACCAATATATAGACAATATTAACTAGATGTGCATATTGCTTTATGTACAATTGTGTACTTTGCCGCTTTAGAATATTGAAATAAAACTTAGATTTGTTCAATGACCTTAGAAACTACGTAAGGAATAAACCAAGACCGAGTGGTTTATTACCCTTCTTCCACAGTTACCAACAATGATTAGATATTAGTTACTTTCATCTATAACATTGCTGTGCTTTGAGCATATTGTTTTTGCGTTGTCAAGGAAACATCTGATCCATAGCTCTATTTGACCGTTAATGTTAGATTTGTAGCGCGTTGATTCAGAACTGTTCAATGCCAGAGGTGTCCCGTTGTTGAAAAAATATTGCACACCCTTGGAACGTTATTGACCAATCAGGATCAAGTATTTAACAATGTGGGTATCAAAATAATTAATACCCTCTTGCTTTGTCCTGTGTTTAAATAAACTTACTTTAGGGATTACATCTGTAGTTGCGTTAGTGTGCTTTAAATAAAACCCCTTGAGGGTTAAACGTGGATGCCCTTGTGCAGTGCTTGTGATATAATATGTACTTTCGGTGAAGTCACTGAGTCAATACTTACCATAATGTGTCAACCGTCTGAAGTAATAGCTCTTTCTGCACCTCGTTCAACCTCTCTCTCTCTCTCTCTCTCTCTCTCCAGACCTCTACCTCACTCACTCACTCACGCCTTCAGAATAGGTAGAGCGGTCAGGTTAATTGTAAACCACAGAGCCTATTGTGAATGGGTTTTTTTAAATCACAGTTCTATTGTACAGCAAGGAGACCATTTTTCATATGATATGTTTAGATGATAGATTCAAACCGATTTGTATTGTTTGAGTTATTATTGATTGCATTGCGGCGAGAGGAATGTCAAAAGAAGAAGAATGAATACTCCGGGACATTGAAAATATCCGTGTTTTGCAGTCAAACGCATCTTAAAAGTCATATTTGTAATGTTTTAGACATCTTCCACTCGATGTTAGATGGATGGGGAAATAATAGGCAGGAGTACGACGCAGTCTAAGTGTGCTTGTCTTTGAAGACCCTGAAATCAAACTTTCTTAGATTCAACTGAATGAACGTGAATGATGAGTCATTAAAATACATCAGCTCACCCTTTAACCACGTTTAGTATGTTTAAAGGGTAAGTAAACCCCCAAAATCACTGACACCTGTTTGGGTGTCAGGGTCGTCCGTGTTATTTCTGACTGAAATGTATAAAGTTGTTGAATGGGGAAAAAGTCTACTTCCGGCTAAAAGCGCTTTTCCAGAGTGGTAGTTTTCACACCCTAGCTTGAGCGAGTGTGAAGCATTAACGACAACATTTGGGATTTGCTAAATTGTATTGATTGTATGTAATGTTTCTCAAAATTGCTAAGCTGTAATACAATAATATCAGACCTAAAATGTCCTTTACATCATTTTCACATACCTAAACTCCACTCATTTCTATACAAAATACATTTAATTCAACATGTTACATGCAATGTTGCTAATTTTATTATTTACATTTTGTCACACCGTTCCATCTCTCTGACATACCTGATATTCCTTTTTTCACAGTATAGTATTATGTGATAATATTTACATGAAAAAAATATTAAATAATAATAATAAATATTTAAATATTATACATCGCTATAAAAATACTTTCCTCTCAATAATTACAAAGTCTTTGGGTACATTATATGTTAACGCTACAATATGAGCAAAAACTACTAAATAAAAATTTATCATTTCGTATGCGCTGCTCTCCGTCCAGCACTCCTGCATCTCGACTCTCGCTTCCGTCTCCTCGGCTCAAAGGATCACACATCCTCCTCCTTTGGACTCCACAAAGTTGGGGTCCATGTCATTGGGCAGCTTGCCGCCCTCCGCCCAGAGGTTGAGCTCACCGAACACGCCTGTTTCTATCATCTCCTCCTGCCAGGGGATGGGGATGTTCCCCGAGGCGAAGTCGTCGTAGAACTCCGTGTCCTTGGCGTCCAGCACCACCCCCTTGATGGTGCTGAAGGCGCCCACGTCATCGATGTCTTTGGCGTACACCGTCTTTGCATCGGGGACGAACGGGGGAGGTAGCATGCCTGTCGGGAAAATAGACGTGCATATTTCGTTGAAACAACCCGTCGCTACCGTCGCCACACACTGTGTCGTTTTCGCTTTTATTTATCTTTCATTCTCCTTTGCCTGGATTGAGTTATTTTGTTATCTATATAATGAGGCTAACTATTACTATTATTATTTGTATTCATTAGGGATGCGCTGGTATATCCACCACTGTATATCCACGCCAATATTGGCCAAAATATAATTTGTAATCTAACTTATTTTGGCCTATGTTGATGTGTTTATATGCCGAAAGGACCACTATTGATAAAAACATAATCACTATTGGTATCGGCCAAAAGATCTCCCGCTCTCCATATTGGTATTACTGCTGATGTATTTTAGTGGCTTCTCATAGCCCCCTCCCACCTGCTTCCAGGCGGCCCCAGTTGAGATCTTTGAAGAACGGTTGATTCTTGAGCTCTGCACACTGGTTGTTCTTAAAGCCCAGGCGTTTCGCTGGATCTTTCTCCATCAGACCTTCGCAAAAAGCTTTGCAATCAGCGCTGAAGGTGGCCGGGTAAGACACCGCATCGTTCAGGATCCTCCGAGACACCTCTTCGTTTTCGACCTAAAATGAACATTGAGAAACATGAAATGATGGGAGTCGATGCAAAGGGGAAAGGATTTAGATATATTATATTCTCACAACAGAATAGTAAAAACATTCATGCACAGAAATTCTTAAATATTTTTTTAACCAGAACCAAAACGGCCCTGGCACATACATGTTCACTACCATACGTTTTTGTGTTTTTAAATCTTTTAAATGAGGTGATCCACTACAATCAGAATAACATTGCAATCGGGATTGTGTGTAAGTATAGATTTTAACTCAAATCTTAGTAGTACTAAAAGAATAGCTCTATTGTCCATAAGACATCCTCGAACGAGGTGACAAGTCTAGCGAATGCAGGGAATACAGTCTGTACCTTCTCTCCTCTGACTCTAAATGGTCCTTTAGCTGCAATCATCTCATACACCGTGACCCCTAGCGTGAAGTAGTCCACTGAATAGTCATACGCCTTCTTCTGGAGTAGCTCTGGAGCCATGAAACCTACATTCATAAACACACATTTAAATATAGGCTATTATTACGCACACATGGCTCACAATATCAATAGCTTTCTTCTACAGTGGTACTGACTTGTCTTGGTTTACTTGGTTTTTACTTTCAATCGATAACTACTTAAATAATAGAGTATATTAGAGATTAGAGTAATAGAGATACTTTTGACCAATCACCTGGAGTTCCTGCATATCCAGTAGTTGTGTCTTTTCCTGGTGGAAGCTCCACAGCAAGACCCAAATCTGAGAGTCGGACATGCCCTGTGTGGAAATGCAATGAGTTGTCATGGAGGCAGAGGATAGACTATGGACCTTATTCACCTAGCAGCCATCTTGGTTCTAATCGCTAGCTGGGTGGTGGAACTGAATGTGAAATTCAGCATTCAGTTCCCCCACCCAGATAGCAATGAAGAAGATAGATGGACAAATGGATGGAAGACAGATCCTCCTACACTGGTATTTGGGGGCTTACCTGCATCATCCAATAGTAAATTTTCTGGCTTCAAGTCTCTGTAGACGATCCTGTGCTGGTGAAGGTGCTCCAGCCCACAGATGACCTGGGCTGTGTAGAAGCATGCTCTTTTCTCATTAAAACCTGGATTCTTTTCATCCACATTGTACATGTGGTACCTAGAACCAAACCGGGAGCAGGTCGAAGACAATTCAGATGATGGGAACACTGGTCGAGAGCAATCAGGAATGTTGTGTCTAAGTATGTCTGGATATTCAGGGGCAGTGACGTTATGTGATTGTAAAGGTGATTTTCGGACTTATAGAATTAGCCCCCGGCAGGCTTGCCTGTGTATTAGCTGTGAGGTTGATCTGTGTTAGGCTGATTAGGGGAAGTGGGTGAGAGCAGCACCAAAGACCACGCTACACCAAAGCAACCAACCTGTTTCTTTATGCTGTTGTGGGCATGTGTGAGCGTTGCTTTCTGCATGAATTACCTGAGGTCTCCTCCATTCATGATGGTCATTACAAGACAAAGCTCACTCTTGGTCTGGAAGGCGTACGCCAGTGACACAATGAAGCGGCTGTGAACCTTTGCCAGAATGCGCTTCTCCACGATGGCTCCCTAAATAGAAGTACAGGAATTGAATCCAGCAGAAATCACAGTTGCACAACTGCGTGTCTACCTGTTATTTGTTCAATTTGTAATACATTTAAAAACTGAAGAAATCTTGAAATAAATCTGTGTATCAACAGCATGTATGCATTTCTCTGCACTACAGAATTGCTTCTTTGGGGTCATTGCTTTGCGTAGTGCATTTGATAGTTAGCATAACGCGTCACAGCTTCCAACTTTGAATCAAATAGAGGCCAGCGCTCTACTGGACAACTGCCCACAAGAGTCAGTGGTTCACTGTGTGTGTAATCTGGTGCTCACCAGAAAAAGGTTAATCACAATTACCAACTAATGCTTTGACAAGCAAGCATGTGGAACGTGCTCTATGTCTGGCTCAGAGCTGCTTTCCCATGCCTTTAGGAGAGTCACAAGCCTCTTTGAATCGTTGTGGGGGGATAAGGGTTAAAGCAAATCTGCACAGGTCAGCTATTCTCATAGCGTTTGCATCAGTTATCATCATGGGCCAGTTAAAGGTTTTCAACTGAGAGTTTCCTCTGGGTGGGTCACACTCCTTTTAATCACTAGATTTGTCATTTGGTTGTGGAGGTGTGTACCAAGCCTTTACCTGGTCCCATTTGGTTGTGCAGGTGTGTACTAAGCCTTTACCTGGTCCCATTTGGTTGTGCAGGTGTGTACCGAGGGTTAACCCTAACCCTAACCCTTTACCTGGTATCCTTTACGCTTCTTCAGCCTCTTCTTGTCGAGCTTCTTGTTGGCATACATCTTTCCAGTCGCCTTTGCCTGACAGGCGTGCACCTCTCCGAATCCTCCTTTACCAAGCACCCTGAAATCCATGAACCAGTCCTCGTTCACAGACTGGCCCTCCAGCCACTTGAACTGAACGTAGCGCAGGAAGAAGATGCTGTCTTTGAACCCCGCCAGGGCCTTGGCCTCCAGGTGCTTGAGCAGCAGCTGTTCGCTCTCCTTGAACAGGTCGGCGCGGACGTTCTTGTGGTCTTCCTTCACCCGGGTGACGGCCTTCTCGTCCAGGAAGCCGCAGAAGGTCTTGGCCGCGGACTCGTAGTACTTGTTGACTATTCTCTGGGCCTTCTGCGCGCGGTCCTTCTCCTGGGATGTGTTGTAGTCTTCCGTGTCTTTCCACAGCTGCCCCGCGTTCTTGTGCGTCTCCTCGCTGTCCAGGTACTGCTGGAACAGCCGCATGCCGATGGGCTGTGCGACGCACATGCTCTGGAACGCCGAGTCCACGGTGGCCTTCATGTGCTCGCAGTTCCTGATGTGCGGGAGCTTCAGCTTAGCCCGCATCTTCTTGTCGCGCATGGCGGCCGCCGAGGATCCGTCGATGCTCCCGCGGGCCGACACGTAGGCGTTGTTCGCCACCACCGTCTCTAAGCCACCGATGTCCATGGTTGGAGTCGGGCCTAGAGATGCACAAGGTTAGGGGAAGGGGGAAATAACGGGTTCACAAGCGTGTCTGAGGACAACACATCTGGGATTGTTTTTGTTGGTCTGAGGGGGTGCTTGGTTTTAAGTTGTGATTTAAAATGGCTTGCTTTATTGGTACGTTTGCTTTAGCTTTAAAGTGAATAGAGTGTGTGACTGACTTGAAACTTTTGTCTGTTTTGTCTGTGATATTTAGATATGTAGAGTTGCGTTGCTCTGTGTTCTGTCCGGTCAGGGTGTGATTACTGTAAGTGATACGGCAGTTTGCATCGCTCACTTCCTGATTCTCCACAATCCTGTTAACGTTGACTGTTAATACAGGACTTTTACTCATGAACATGGCTTGTTTTCTTTTCGTATAAGAAAATGTAGTCTAATGTAGTATTTCATTTGTTGTCAATTAGTTTATTAGCTGGATGTAATTTGCCAATAAATGATAAAAATGCATACACAAGCACAAATACAAGACATACGATAATATTTGTGCATTTTACATTGTTTACATATAAAGCAATGCATTGTTATTTATGATGTCCAATATATGTGATCAAAGGTGCAGCATGTTGTCATATTTAGGGTTAGGTTAGGGTTAAACATTTCTTTGTCGAATAGACAGAATTTATTGATTTATTTGTTGATTATTTATTTTATTAGCATGTTTTATTATCATTGGGGATTCATTAGTAATGGATATTGCTCTGATACCAGATTCAAATACCATATCACCTCAGAGAATCACTGATAGAATTCAATAGAAACTATAAGCTATCATTGTTATTATTGTTATGCATTAGTCACCATTCACGTTGTAATGGCCATTCAAATTCTGATAACAAAAAAGTCTTTGTTAACATACAAACCTTTGTTGAAAACATTCATTTGTTTTGCATCATAGAGCCATGTTAGTTTCAAAGGAGAAAACAGTTTAAATGCCAGCACTTATTTATTAATTACCTGAAACTATTGCGCTGCATCTGAACTTTGAACTCTGAATCTGAAGTCTGTATCAGTATCAGCGGTGAAAATGGGGGTATCGGTGCATCCTTCATTATTTGCTACTTTGGTATGGCATATTAATATTAACATAACATATATATATATATAAATGAACAGTGTCGATCCATGAAGAGTTACTCACCTTTGTTTCTCTCAAGCAAGAAGTCAAATGGGTGTCAATTTAATTGAGCAGCGTAGCATCCACCGTACACCTCACCCCTTTCTGCCGCTAGAAATTACAACACAAACACATCATGTCTGTTCCTTGGGTCCTCGTGAACTTGCGTTTATGTCAGAGACTCTCCCCGACGTCCCCTCTCAGTCCCTGAAACGGTTGTGTGCATTGAAAAACAAAAGTAGGGATTGGTAGGTGGGTTCAGCTTGAAATCCTGCCTGAGAGTTCGTTAGTTAGTGAGTGAGGATTACAACTCGACATTATCAGGTGAAAGCGTCTTGTCACAGGCTGTTAGTGTAAATTACCAGCGGAGGTGATTACTGTAGAGAAGAAAAGTCCTCGCCAGCTCTAAAGATGGCACCACCGGTTGGCCCATTTCTTGGCCCAGGTCCCAACAGTTCACACAAATGTGACTCCTTCACATTTGTCAAATAGCTCAAATAGATCAATTCAGCTCTTCAGAGAGACACGTCTGGACAATTAATTTGTGCCTAGAAAACCCAGATATTCATTTCCTAATTTGTTTTAGCTAAATGAGAGGAGGGATTGGGCTCCTGGTTAGAGATGATGGGCGTTTGGCTGAAACAACAGGAGCATTCAGTTCAGATGGAAAGATTTTATTATTGTTTGCGTGTAGTATCATAAAGATAGGGGACATGGCTGCGGCCAAGTCATCAGGAGAATCTACATTTATTTGATTGTTGACAGAAGTAACGGAAGAATAGATTGTGAGAACTTCAATGAATCTTGATCAAAGGAACAGCTCCATCCAATTCTAGTCAGTAGCCTTTGCTACAATCTTAAACACAAGACCTCATATGCAGCAGCCTCATCGCTATCATTTGTTACATCTCCAAGACTTGAGATGTAAGTAAGGATTTGACGGCCTCATTGGGGGCCTTTAAGGAAATTAGTTCACCTATTTTCAATCATTAACCTAATGTTGTAAATCCATTTTATTTACATTCACACTGGGGGCCGTTTTAAAAGTGGAACTATGTCAGGGATCTCCAGCAGCAGCTAAGCCGTAAGTCGTGCTCAGCTGATAAAATGGAGATGTTGTTAAAAACAGCCATGGAAGCCGCTGTTCCACCCAGACAATTACCCCTAATTGATGTCAGTGACGACCACAAGTGTGGCGACCTAGTACGCCTAGATGAGAGACAGCCACTGACCTGGTAGTGCATCTTATCTCTATCTTCTATTGCCCTGCTTGGGTCTCCTTCAGGAAAACCAGTTGACTACTTTGTACGAAGGTCCTGGAGCACACCAGGTTTACACCAAGCGGCAGCCATGACTGCCTGTTTATGAAGCAAACTCTTAACGGCCAATGGGTGGCTCGCAGTGTGTGGATGCAATAAGACTCGCCACCATTCTGAGTCAATGGGAAAAATGTGATTTAATTCCAGTAATACAAAGCAAAGATTTGCTAAAGCGAAATCTACGGCTTCATAAATATGTTAGTCTATGATTTATGATTTCACATATCACTATTTTTCTATTTAGCAGACCGAGGTGGTACAGCGTCCTGGGGAACTGCCAGTGGGCACTGACAATGATGCTGATGATGAAGAGGGGTAGAGAGAGGGTACACAGCTGCCCGCACAGGGTCATGCAGGAGTGATGGTTGGTGGTCTGATGGTTGGTGTGGAGGGTGGTGGTTGGTGTGGAGGGTGGTGGTTGGTCTGATGGTTGGTGGGGCACTAGGAGGTCTCTCTTGGTGTGTGTGCATATCACAAGTTGGGGCTAGTATGTGTAACCAGAGTGAGTTTCATGGATGTGACACTTTCCTCGTCAGAGTTATGCAGGGGGTGCATTTCACAGCAAATGGAAAACAAGCCTGCGATGAAATGCACAGCACCCGCATCATTGTCTTCCCTTTTACCGCAGCATCAGGTACATTTAACAGCACAGATTTGGTGCCAATATATGTATGAGTTTGACAGGTCTGGAAACAGAATAGTCAACGGTAGATGAGGGATTTATGTATTTTGATTTATTTATAGAATTCCAAGCCAACATTTCCACAATGTCATTTTGACTAGTAGCAATTCTTATTAAAGATATCTACAATTAAATTTCTTACTAGTCAAAATGTTAATTCTTGATATCAACAATTAATGTCTCACTAGTGGAAGTGTTAATTGTAGATATCTGTAACTTAATTACTTTAAAACTAGTCAACTTTTATCATTGACTTCTATTCAAACTCAATTACAGATATCTATAATTCAATTTTGACGTGTTATTATTGCAACTCAACATATCCGTAATGTAATTCTGACTAGTTGCAATTCTAATTAATGATATCTACAACTCAATTCTCACTAGTGCAAATGTTCATTGTGGATATCTACTTTATCTTACATTACAGATATCATAAATGGAATTCTTGATAACTTACATTTAATTCTGACTAGTCAAAATTAAATTATTGATGTCGGCTTGGAATT
>OMNO01047909.1:19270-29705 GCA_900303215.1 Trachyrincus scabrus
AGTGGAAGTGTTAATTGTAGATATCTGTAACTTAATTACTTTAAAACTAGTCAACTTTTATCATTGACTTCTATTCAAACTCAATTACAGATATCTATAATTCAATTTTGACGTGTTATTATTGCAACTCAACATATCCGTAATGTAATTCTGACTAGTTGCAATTCTAATTAATGATATCTACAACTCAATTCTCACTAGTCAAAATGTGAATTATTCATATCAACAATTCAATTCTCACTAGTGGAAATGTTCATTGTGGATATCTACTTTATCTTACATTACAGATATCATAAATGGAATTCTTGATAACTTACATTTAATTCTGACTAGTCAAAATTAAATTATTGATGTCGGCTTGGAATTATAACTAGTAAGAATGTAATTTCAGATATCTAGAATTGCATTTCAGATATCTGAAATACAGTTGCAACTAGTGAAAATCATCTTCCTTTTATAACTAGTGAGAATTTAATTTTAGATATAAAAAATTAAAGGAATTTCCACTAGTCAAAATGTAATTGTAGATATCTTCAATGACGTAAGTACATATCCAAAATTAATATGGTAATTTAAAAAAATCTAAAATGTAATTGTTTATTTGAAATGGGAACTTACATTTCTACTAGTCACAATCCTTTTTCAACATGTGGAAATTAAATTGTAGATATCTGTAATCATTATTCTAACTAGTGAAAAATAAATTACTGTAATTAAATAGATATCTGTAAATCAGTTTTGACTATTCAAAATGTAATTTCTACATGTGAACATACAGTATATTTGTAACATGTCAAAATTGTTTTACAGATATCCTAAATGAACATGTCCACCAGTGAAAACTAAATTGCTACGAGTCAGCCCTGCTGATTAAATGTTCAAAGTGCTTTCCGTAATAAAAGACATACATGTACATACATGTATACGGTTTGTTAAGGCCTGTTGAGTGTAAGAATGTAATGTTCCAGCGGAGAACCCGATCATGACCATCTGTCTGAGGGACAACCTGGCTTAAGACATGCATGGAGTGCCAATGCTGACCCCTGCAGGCAATATGACACATGTCACACGGGGTATGACTTGTGTCCTTTTTAAAGTAGATCTAGTCTGTTGTTTTTTTTGTTTGTTTTTTTGTATTCCTTTATGCATGTGTATGTTGATAATTAATGCGAGTATAATTTCATAATTCCTTTTTTTTTAATGTAGGGTCTATGTTCCACCGTTTCTGTGGACTCCTCATGTGGCCCTTCCTTGTCACGGTGACGAAGAGCTTCGCAAGCTCTCCTAAAGGTGACACACTTTTAAAGTCGTCACGGAAAATGACGAAACTGGTTTATTCCTCCTTCCTGGGACGTCTTATTCCAGTGCTCTCCTCACGAAGGAGAGCACCTGGAAAAGGCTGCTTCGAACATGCTACATGTTACCGGTTGCATGTTTTTGATGGTATTTAGTTGTCAGTAATGTGTGTCTTTGTCTTCGTCATTTTCTTAAATGCTGCCATCTTGTGGAACACTTGAGTCATCACACGTCAATGGGGCTCCAAACTGGCTGTATTATCATCATATAGGAGACATTACAGTAACTTTGCGTATGAGTATTGCCAATTAATTCTCATGATTGCTATTAATTAGATGTATTGATACCTAACGTGTGAGCACAATTAATATTCACACATTAACAAATCACTTGATTTCTTTGTTGCAAGTAGATAACATTTAATATGCTTTTTGTACAGTCTTTTTTGTGTTTTGGATCATTCTAAGTCAACAATGAACAGCTCATAATTAACCTTTAAATAGGTGGGATTTCAATATTTTATCTTAAGCAAATATTTATTTAACAGATGGAGTTCACGGGTTGTTTGTCATTCGGGTTTTTGTTTACCATATAGGACTACACTGTGCCACTATTTCAGCGTTTCTAAAACAATATGATAGCACAGATAATACAAGCAGAATACAAATATCATATATTTGTACTGCCTTTTAAAGGGTAGTGTGACAAACAGGTTTTTAATGTGTCATTGGTAAAGGATGAGTGACATTCTCGTAGAATGGCATATCTTACTTCTGTAAACTGTAGAAAGACCCTCCACCTAATGTATTTTACAATCGTAGGCCTATTATTCCATAGAGAAATGTAGCTAATTGTCATCTTAGTGGTGTTTATAATAAACTATTTGATTGGTTAGGCTAAGCTGAATAAATGGTACCCGAATAAAGGCTATCCCTAATAACACACTAGGGCTACATCTTATCATCATCGTACATGTTTTAATGTATCAGTTATTTGAAAGGCTGGGAATATTTTTTTAGTAAATCTTTTCTCCATACAAGTCGGCCGGATGGAGGAGACTCAGAGGGCGAAGCGGCTCTTTAATAAAGGAGGGCCCTGTCGCTGTTCCCATTGGCTGAGCGGCAGCCGGCGTCAAGTCACGTGCTCGCGCTTAAATGGCTGCGAGCCGACTGACGGCACCCAGAGGAGAGTCTCGAGGAACGGAAAGGTCATCGCCCGGCCACACAACGCGTCTTCGGACCAAGGGCCCCCCCGGCAGCCAAACCTAGAAGTGGACCGGCCTGCGATGGACTTCTTCCTCAGCGGCGTGGCGGCCTGCGGCGCCTGCCTCTTCACCAATCCCCTGGAGGTCGTGAAAACCCGAATGCAGTTACAGGGAGAGCTGAGAAGCCGGGGGTCGTACCAGGTCCACTATCGGAACGTGTTCCACGCGTTCTACACGATCGGCAAAGTGGAGGGACTCGCCGGGCTCCAGAGGGGGCTGGCCCCCGGGCTCGTCTATCAGTTCGTGATGAACGGGATCAGACTCGGCTCCTATGCCGTCATCGAGTCCTGCGGGTATATTTATACGGACGGCCGGGTCAGCACGTTCAAGACTACGGTAGCGGGAGCGGCGGCCGGTGTAGCGGGCGGCGTCACGGGGAGCCCCATATACTTGGTTAGTAGAATGTATTGCGACATGGTCCAGATGTTTCCAGAGTTTTTGTGCTGTTCGTTTTTGTTTGATTCGCGTTGTTCATTCATTCATTAAACTGCGTCATTGACCTGCAAACGAAACACTGACAGGTGAAGACCCATCTTCAGTCTCAGGCGACCTCCTCCATCGCGGTTGGTCATCAATACAAACACCGGGTAAATATGTAGCCTATTTAAGGTGTGTGTGTGTGTGTGTCTGTCTCAAGCGTATTGACCCCCTGGTCTCTTTCTCAGGGCATGGTACACGCTATGGTAGCCATCTGCAAAGAGCACGGCTTCAGGGGGCTGTGGAGGGGGTCCTTCGCCGCGGTACCGAGGACCAGCGTGGGGTCCGCGTCCCAGCTCACCTCCTTCGCTACAATCAAGGAACTGGTGGTTGATCTACAGGTTAGCATGCGTTCGTGTGTTCAAAGTTGCTTTCCCCCAAAATCAATCGCCACAAGACATCTTTGCTGACCGACTCAACCTTGTCGGCACATTTCCTTCCTAAGTATCCCAGCAAATGGCATACATCCAAATCATCATCCTAACTTAACTCATCCTAATCAATGTAACTTTTTGGTTTGGTTTGTTTGTTCCTGACATAACTTGTGTCTGCACTGGCAGGCAACCATGGCTATCATAAACATATTTCTACTCCCCCCTTATAAAACTCTTTAATTTGATTTGTACATCACCATGTCTGTGTAGTGGGCATAAGAACACTGATGGTGCATCAAATCTTGACAGATCGAATCGTTCAGAATCACACTTCTGCAATGTCTTCAAGTGCAAATCTTTGACATGATCAGGCTGTTAAAAACACGCAAATGTATAGCCCTTCATTTCCATTTACCTATATGAACACAACGTTAGAAGCCAGTTAGAAGAATGCTCCCATATCAACTCAATGACCTGGATAGATTATAACCTATGTACTCTAATGTAATAAGTTAGCTCGTGTGAGACTAGTAAAACAAAGCCAGCTAAACACAATGGCCTTTACATAGAGACAATGCAGCTCTGCTGTTCAAGGATAACCTTGCAGATTTTCAACCTTATCTCTATCTATCCGCATTAGGGATGTAGTGTGACACACGCCTGCAGTTGTGTCTCTGGGGTACAGCTCAGCGCAGATGCAAAATCTTACCTCAACTCCGTCAATTGATTTGCGTTTCGCATCATCTGGCAGACAAAATTAGCGGGGAGATCTGGGTGCAGGCAACACGGAGGAAAGGTAAACGTTGGTCATTTGCATAAACTACCCACATTGAAATGATACAAAGCCGGTTGAAAATCTGCCATTTCCCCTTTAACTTATACAGCTTGAACATTTTGTTGTGGATTAGTTTTATGTAGAAAATGTCTTTATTCCGTCTTCAAGATGGTCATGAATTTGTCCTCATATTAGGAAAAGAAACAGACATATGATACATTTTAAAAGACGTGAACTGGCTTTCAGAGTGCATATTAGTTCTATTATATGAGCCATTTCCAAATCAAAGTAATTACCGCAGACAAAATATACAAAATGTAGATGGAACATTATGTCACAAAAGTGACAAAACACACATTTATTCGACTTGGGTTTAAAGAAAAACACTTTTTGTTCACTTATTCACTTTGTTGAATAAGAAATGAACGGACTAAGTCTAAAGGTTAATTACCCATTCATGTTTTTTTTGTTTTTTTTTAAGGTATTCTCAAAAGACAGTTTGCTGGTGTCCCTGAGCGCGGGCATGGTCACCAGCGTGGTGGTGGTGTTTGCCATGACGCCCTTCGACGTGGTGAGCACGCGCCTTTACAACCAGCCGGTGGATCACTTGGGCAAGGTGAGCAAACGGCCATTTTGTTTGCTTGTTATTTATTCATTTTTTGTAAAAAAAAAAAGAAAAAATCTTTAAAATAGTTGTCCTCGTTTGTTTCTTTGTTGTGTTTTCCTGTAAATCGCTCTAGAAATCGAATGTATTACTATTAATGCATTACTATTAGTATGTCAAATCAAAACATGCATCACATTAGTAAGCGCTGTGCGACGAAGACAGAGATATGCCTTCCCCCTGGGTTGACTCAAATAAACGCGTGTCGTCCACTGTTCAGGGCCAGCTCTACCGGGGATACGTGGACTGCTTCTCCAAGACAATGAGGACAGAGGGCTTGACAGGACTCTACAAAGGCCTAGGAGCGTCCTATTTCAGGCTTGGACCACATACCATTCTTAGTCTGTTCTTCTGGGACGAGCTACGCAAAGTCTACCAGAATCACACATAGCGGCGGGGGGGGGTAAAAATAGATGAAGACTAGATGAAGTTAATAGGAAACCTGCAATGTGTTTGTCTTCCTTGTAACGGGGAAGGACAAAGATTAACAAAGTTTAACACTCCTGTATGAGACTTTTATGAAAGGAAAAGATAACATCATTATATGCTGATGAAGCACCATGTAATTCCCCACAAGGAAAGGGGATCTGGGTTTTTTTTTGGAAAAGCCGGGGCGACAGAGAGTTCGGTTTCTGAATGGATTCTGTGTTGGTTCCTGGCGAAGGCCGTCCTTGTCTAACCCTGCCTTGTGAAAAGAATGATCTGGTATGTGGCAGTGCAGGGTGAAACGCCAGTTACTAACAGTTCCTGGTTTGCTGACGACAGGCGTTATTACTGTTTGACTGGGATAGTTGGGAGAGGTTTAAAACTGGTTATACGAGACATAACATGCTATGGGCAAAGCGTTTAGGTGAACCGCCCAAGAGAACATTGAATGGATTGAGAAGAACAGGAAGTTCGAGGGTGGACTGTGAAGCGAAACTTGAAGCGGTTACATGTGACACTATGAGCAAATTATGATCCACATCCTCTTCTCATCTCAAAGGATGTGACAATATTCAGTGCCTTAACGCAAGTTACTTTCTCTTTGCCGAATCAATATTCTACTAACTACTCAATATTTACTTTTCTTCCGTAATAATTAAATGTTTTTCGGTATCGCAGAACTAAAAACCAAAAAGCAGCTCTCTTCATCAATCACTGAGGGTGTGTGAGACTGGTGAACACGATTGTCTGTTATTCTATCTTCAAGATGGTCATGAATATGTCCTCATATTCTAAAGAAAGATATCTCGAGACATAAAAACATATCTTAAAAGACGCAAAATGGCTTTCAGAGTATTTTAGTTCCATTATGAGCCATTCCCCAAAGACTCGCTACTAAGAGTGAAAGGGCAGGGTAGTGTAGTGTAGTGTATAGGGTATTCAACTCGCAGCCGAAAAGTACCGGATTCAATACCTACCTGCTCATTATCTAAAATTCACTGTCAAGTTGCTTTGGATAAAAGCGTCTGCTAAATTACTTATTCATAAAGAAAAGTCGACGTAGGAAAGATTGTCTCCCTTCTGATAAAACATTGCTCTATCTCGAACCATGAAGAACTGCTGCTTTTATCTTCTCATGCCTTGTATTTCTAGTTGTACTTTTTAACTTATTCAACTTTCTTTTTGTGTTTGTTTTACGGGCATTCAGTTACAGTATTTAAGGTTACCAGGGAATAAGTGTCATTGTTGGTCGAAAGTTAAGCCGAAACTAAAGCAATCACGCTGTAGAGGAAGTTATGTTTGTTACATTTTAACGTAAAATAACGAATTGAAATGTGTTTGTGAAACTGTTACCTATTTGTTTAACTATTTGTTAAATAGGGGAATAATTCAACTGGGCAAAATTAGCTCAAAAGGAGAACAAGTTTGTTTTCATTTCCTTCCTTCAGTTAGATATGTTGAAACATCGGACTTTTGACATGCGTGACACAGTCTGCTGGAGGCATTAATCACCTTATCGACTACCATGCAGTCAGAGCAGGAGGTCAAGGATGGCTTTTGTTACACTGGTGCAATGTTTTTGTAACTAGAGTTTATTTGATTAATTTTCTACTGACAGAAATTAAGGTATTGTTGAATGTGATTTTTCTAATAAACAGTACTGTACAACAACTGTACATTACATGTATAATAATATTAATATTCCACATGCCAATAAATCACTCCATATGTAACATTCTCGTTTCTGAGGCGTTCTGAAAATGTGAAGATATATGTAACGACAAAACATCCTCATTCAAAGAGAATTGGCTCAGAGGTAGTGATATTACTGGCTGATAGTGGAAAAATATCTAAATGGCTATACAAATAACTAGTGACAATGTAGCTGCAATGTACAGCCTCTGTGTACCAGGGAGACAAGTTAATCACCGCCTGAAACTTAAATAAAATGTCAATATTACAATTACTTATTGCTAAACTAACACACACATTTAGATTTTCAGTCAGAAAGTCAGAAAACACTAAGGCACAACGCCAGAGGCCGGATACTCTTAACTACACAGTCTTTGGCTTCCACAGAGGCTGGGCGTTTTCCTTTCAGCCACAAGGGGGCGCTGTCGGACAACAAACGTATACACCTTATGGCCAAAAGCACACCTCAATTGGGGTCTTTAGTGCACACAAAACCATAATGCTGAAGATGTAGCGGCGTCAATGCGGCCGACTATTCACTCTTCGCTTTGCACCTGGTGCCGATTCTCCCGCCGTGTCGGAGGACTTGGGCCAGTAGCACGGTGCTGAGACACGCCGACAGAATGTGGGCCAGATTAGCCAGAAATGTTTTGTTCTCCTGAAACAAGAGTAAAAGTAAGTAAGTAAAATGTATTTATAAAGCGCTTTTCACAGACATAAGTCACAAAGTGCTTTACAGGGGCATTATAGAACATAGAAGAAAGATCATAGAAGTGACCACCTGAGCCTGGTGGTGGGGGGGAGAGAGACGGTTAGTTCAGAGGAGTTCACGGGAGTAGTGTGGGGAAGGATGTGTGTGTGACACGCGGAGGTGAGAGATGATGCAGAGAGAGATCCACACCTGCACAGAGACGAAGATGAGCGCCAGGGAGCCCGCCCACGCCAGCAGCACGGACACACAGGACAGCTCGCCTGTCTGCCCGCTGGACCAGTTGGTGCCGGCCTGGACAGCCTGATACATCAAAAAAGAAGGCAAAAATGTTGTGCCAATACTTAATTTTACTTAAAATCCGTTTTGCTTGTTATGCTACTGTTATGTCTGCCCATTATGGCACTCACTGCAGTCCTTAAACATCCCTGGACCTGAGGGATCCCTCCTCTGTGTATATTTTCAAAGTTTCGTCCCTAATAATTCATTTTTCCTTGCCCTTCAGAGGGGTTTCTATAATGTGGCCCATGAAACAGTTTTAGACTAACTGATTAAGAACTACACACAAACAAAATTGACTTAACTACTTTATTTACCAAAAGTAATATTTTCCTTTGAACCAGACAGTTCAGAAAAAATATTGCATTTGTTTTTTGCCAGTGACCTTGTCAGTTACCTCGTCAGTTACCTCGTCAGTTACCTCGTCAGTTACCTTGCTAGCAATCAAAGCCAGGATGCTGGAGCTCTGCAGGGTGGCAGTGAGCGGAGCTGCTCCATGAGATCCCAGGAGGACGACCACGGCACCGTAGACCAGCAGGAGAAGCATTCCTGTGACATGAGGACAGCATCGTCAGACACCAACCAAACCCTCCACACAGAGCCACTCCAGGTACAGTGTGTGTCCCCCCTTCCTCCGTCAACCTTCAGAGTTTATATAGTTTATATCTATATTAAGTCATTTAGCAGACGCTTTGTGCAGAGTGCAGAGCACCCATCGGAAAACAACACGTTAATGGTTTTGACGTGCCAGAGTCCGCATACGGTCTACCTCTCTTACCTTGCATGGTGCCTCCTCTGTAATGCAGGAGAAGAAAGCACACTAAGGCAGCTTGGATGGCGGTGAACAGCTTCTCACCCCAGGCACTGGTCCAAACAACAGTACAAACTATTTCAACAGTTTAATGCATCACTGGCTTTACGTTTTGGATTCATTTGAGGATGGAGCAGCACAGTTATGTATTTGAGTGCTGACTATTGTGTCTGCGGTTTATCGTCGTGTGTACATTAATATAACAACAAGCAGCAGTCTGAATGCCAATGCAATGCTTGGATTTCAGGCTTCCACAACAGTGCAAACAAGTCAATGGAAATAATAATAATAATAACTGTAAACAAAAAAAAATAAAGTATGGGTTATTTACAAGGAAAATATGTGCACACAACTAACTGAACTTAGTTTGTATGGGTTCGCCCCCCGTGGTTGGGTGTGGTAGCATAGCCCACCTGAGGGGGAAGTCCCGGGCCAGGCAGTAGACCAGAGGGCCTGTGGTGGAGTACAGGTGAAGCAAAGCCGAGCCCAGGCTCAGACCCTCTGCACTGCCCCTCCTCGTCATCCGCAGCAGCTGAGGTAGTTGTGCTGCAAGGAGAGCGTGTGTCGTCGTCATCGATCAAAGAGAGCAATGCGTGCTTTGAGTGCTTTGCGTGCTGCGTAGTGTAGGTCAGTGGTTCTCAACTGGTCCACCCTCAGGACCCACATGTGTCATTAGACCAGTGGGTCTCAACTGGTCCAGCCTCAGGACCCACATGTGTCATTAGTCATTAAGTCACGACCCAAAAATAAAACAAATATTTACCAATATTGCAGTAATCAACAATGCCTTCATGTACTGTTAAGAACATGGAGCGAACAACAATTGCAACAATTGGGGCTAAACTCAATGAAACAGTAAGACATTGAAACATGAACTAACGTTGAAACATTAGTTGACTCATGGGCTTCTTTCTACAGATTAAGGTTTGGCATATGCTCTGCGACCCACTCAAAGTGCCCTCGGGACCCACTTATGGGTCGCGACCCACCAGTTGAGAACTCGGTCCCGATTCAACAGTGGGTGTAGTGGCAGTGCCGTGTTGGCCCTCTAGATGGCCCTACGAATGCAGCGAATGCATGTAAACCGGTTCACATGCATATGCATGTAAACAATTGAGTTGGTGGTGTTGTGTAGGCTACACAGTAGATGTCGCCCGGTCTACAGGTAGGCTACGTCACACCAACTACCAACCAAACCCAATCATCATTCTTATGTTAAGAACACGTCCATTCTTACCCAGCACTGTACCCAGAAGGATCCACAGCCCTGCCGTCTTGCTCAGAACAACCCTGAGACATGGCACTGAAACACACGAAAACAGAGAGCCGCGTAAGAGACGCGTCGCCTTTGCTCTCCAAGGGCCACTGCTAAATATACGTCCAAGTAAGTACTGCACACTATTATATCACGGTAGAGCCACAACACGCCTCACCGTGCAACACGTTGAAGTTGGTGAAAAAGTGCTCGTAACATTTCTCGGGCATCAAATAAAGAAGTATAAACTCTTTCATGGGAGACGGGGCGTCTACCCCCAAGTCCTCCGACGTGGCCATAATAGTTTTAACGCTTTCCCCCAAATCGGTCGACCGAGGAGCGTGCAGTAACCTATACAGGAAGTGTGTGTGTGTGTGTGTGTGTGTGTGTGGGGGTGTGTGTGGGTGCGGGCG
>OMNO01048014.1:11026-21449 GCA_900303215.1 Trachyrincus scabrus
TATTACTATTATAAATTTATATTTATATAGTGCTTTTCTAAATATTCAAAGACTTTGCATCATAAGACATAATAAAATATAAACCAACAAACAAGCAAAATATCAACAAAAAGTCACATTAAAACATTGAGAAACATACAAATGAAGAGGCAGAAGAAGAGACAGGGATGGTAAAAGGCAGAGATGGACTAAAGTTACATTAAAAGACAAAACCATGTTTTGTAATGACAAGCACGTATCATAACAGTGTGTGAATCTGGACTGTTCAATTACCCTGGGCAGGGGGTCGTCACACACACACACACGCACGCACACACGCACGCACGCGTGCACGCACACACGCACGCACGCACACATGCGCACACACATGCCACTTGAACACCACAGTGCTGAGCTTTTAAAAGAGTTTTTTCAGGCTTTGTAAACACTCCTCCTGGCTCCTTAATGTTAATGAGACTTATCAGAAGGTTAATGGCTTTACGGCTCTCTCTCTACTACTCTCGTAAAACATGGGCTCTTGTGCTTTAAGCAGGGACTTTGAACCAAAAGGAAGAGTTCCTTGAAAGGAAAACTGTTGTCTTTCCCTCTCCCTGCTAATGTACTTTGGACTAACATACTGTACATCTCCACGCCATATGCATATTGAAACGTCCAAATCATTTCATCAAGTAATTTAGGTCATCCAGTTTATAACATCAAAATCTCTTTATCTCTTTATCACTTGAAACCTAGCTGTGCTGGGGTGAAGGTCCAGGGACCCTTACAAAGAGCAGTAAACCTCCAATTACCAGGTCTCTAGTGCTGTTAGACCACTGTTTAAAACCAGGTCTCTAGTGCTGTTAGAGCACTGTTTAAAACCAGGTCTCTAGTGCTGTTAGACCACTGTTTAAAACCAGGTCTAGTGCTGTTAGACCACTGTTTAAAACCAGGTCTAGTGCTGTTAGACCACTGTTTAAAACCAGGTCTAGTGCTGTTAGACCACTGTTTAAAACCAGGTCTAGTGCTGTTAGAGCACTGTTTAAAACCAGGTCTAGCGCTGTTAGACCACTGTTATCAGCTCAGACCTTCTCTTTCACCATCGATGGCTCCAACGTCACCCCCTCCACCCAGGTCCGTAACCTCGGAATCATCCTCGACCCCACCCTCTCTTTCCTACCCCACGCCAACCACATCACCAAAACTGCCTTCTTCCACCTCAGGAACATTGCACGCCTCAGGCCCTCCCTGTCCTTTGCCGCCACTGAAACTCTTATCCATGCCTTCATAACCTCCAGACTGGACTACTGCAACAGCAAAGAAATCCTCAATAAACTCCAATACGTCCAGAATTCTGCCGCTCGACTGCTCACCTCCACCCGTCGCTGTGACCGCATCACCCCGGTCCTCCACAACCTCCACTGGCTCCCGGTCAAATACAGGATTGACTTCAAAATATTACTCACCACTTACAAAGCCCTAAATAACCTGGCCCCTCCCTACCTCTCAGACCTCCTCCCCCGCCACGCCCCAACCTGTTGCCTCAGGTCCGCCGATGCAAACACACAAACACATCAGGCCGAAGTTCCGGACCTGGGGTGACAGGGCCTTTTCAGTTGCTGCACCCTCCCTCTGGAACGCCCTCCCCATCCACATCCGCCAGGCTCCCACCCTACCATCGTTCAAACAAGCCCTCAAAACCCACCTCTTCAAACTCGCTTTCACCTGCTAACCCCTGTTCCCTTCCTCTCCCTTGGAGGCGGCGGACGTTTGCATTTACATACGGAGAGTTTTGACGCGTTGCGTCGCTGCGATGTCTCGCGGAAAGATACATGAGTATATATATATATAATATATATATATTTTTGGGAATGTCACGCGATCGACTCGCGATCGACCCGCTCTGCCTTCGCGATCGACCGGTCGATCGACGTATTGGGCACCCCTGATCTGATCCATCCAATGTTCCACATTATGACCAACAGTAAACTGTGCCTCAGTACTCCTTGGACGGTCCCAGATGTGAATCAGTGCCCCCCAGTGGTGGAAATTTTTCCAGACCTGGACTACGTAGATGTTGGTTCCACACGCAGTTCACCTCTACACATCCTATTTACCATTTCTTCTTTCAGGTTTTTTATTTGGAAATATATATCGAACACTGATAAAATATGAAAACAAATTAAATTGCAGTAAGAAGTGTTTTGTATGTAGGTACCAGTGTATGTCCCAAAGTATCATATAATTACATAATTACTATATATTACAAAATCATTGTGACCTAATATGAATCTGTTATCTGACATACTGTTCATACTGTTACCCTATTCTGCTGTCGTGTCCTCTTCCAGAGAACAGCATGGACGTGGTGGCGCTGATCAAGCAGTTGCTTAGCGACCACTTTGAGCTGACCTATCAGGAGCTGGTGACGGTGCTCAACAAGCTGAAGGCTGTGCTGAATGCCAGTGTGGTCACACAGGACCTGGGCCTTGCCGTCATCGCCATCATCTCCGAGATCCTGGAGTCGGACAGCAACTTGATGCCCTTCACCAACCTGTGAGGATGCCGCCGGCTCCCTCTTTTAAAGTTCACTGTTTAGTAATTTAGCAGACACTTAGTATCCAAAGTGACTTACAGTGCCTTTTATTTTTAGATGCTTTTAATGAGGACTGGAGACTTTGGGGTTCAAACCCAGAACCTTTTAGCTGGGACACCCTAACCACTAGAATATCCTGGGTTTCTGGGTGTCTACAGGTATGGTTCAGTTGAATGCAACTTGCAACTTGAAATTCGCAGTTAAATAATCTGTAAAAGTAGCAGTAAAGAAGACTATTTTCTGTTTTACCAAAATGTTTTTGATCTCATAAAAATAAGATAACACTTTAATAATCCCGGAAGGGAAATTAATGTGTTACAGCAGCAAAGCACAGTGCAAGTCAAATAAGAGAAGATAAAATACATAAAAGAATACAAAGTGACATATATACACATATATTCTTCTCACTGTGTTTATGGTTATATAGCTATCACCATTTAAATTACCACAAAATAAGAGCATGCTCATACGGTTGCAACTTGACACCATGTAAAAAAGAAAAAAAAAGGTTTTGATCTCACTCCTTCACATCTGGACCCTCCATGGTCTCCCTGTCTCCTCAGTATCCTGAACATCACAGAGATGGTAGGGGACAACATGCAGGGCTACAACAGCTCCTCCAGCATGCTGACTCCAGCCATGGCCCTGTCCGTGGTGGACATCCCTGCTGGACACCAGCCTCACCTTCGGAGTGTTATGTTATTATGATGATGATGATAACGATAATTAAAAGTATTATATTATTATTATTATTATTAATAATAATGAATTGTTGTTATTATTATAATGTAGGCATATTAAAGCCGCTGTAGGTAAGTTTGGAGAGTTGTAAAGAGAAAGAGAAGAAAAGAGCGGAAGAGAGCAAGAATTTGAAACTAAATAACCCCAAATGAGCCGGGAGCGTTCTAAAATCTAAATTGGCTCATACAGAGACAGCCAACTTGAAACATATATTCCCACAGCGCATTTCACTCACTAATAGCTGACGGATGGCTAAGCCATTTCTAACAAATTACACTCAAATAATAGCTCTTACATCTTACCTACAGCACCTTTAATATAGTATTATTAATAAAGTAACATTAAATATACATATTATATTATACTATAGGCATATGAATATAGTATATTAACATACTGAAAATGTTGATCCATAATAATTATAACACCAATGATGTTGGGTTACGATGAGAGCTTTTTGGACGTATACGTGTGTAATCATGTATACAGCAGGCTAACTGTCTGTGCTGCAGATACACATCAATACGGTTCCATTCATCGACCACAGCTTCCCCGAGCCAAACTCCCCCGGCCTGGACCCACCCAGAGTACTGTTCCAGTTCTTTGGCAGCCAAATGCTCTTCAAGGTGCCAGAGGTATAGGTCTCTTCTTGTTATATTTTTAAAGATGAGATTACGCTAAACTGTGCTTTCTTCAGTTCTGTGCTTATTTTGGCTTCGACAGGATGAGAAAGTACTCTTTAAAGTTAACACAACTGAAAACAAGCCACTTGGAATGAGACTTCATTGTGGTTTAGTGTTCATTGTTTACCTTTAATGGCACTCAGAATATGCCACAACTCATTCACCATGTTGCCATGGAGCCGTATACCAGTTTAGCTTGTTGGTTACATAGCTAGCCATTAGCCACAAGCCATTAAAAGTCCATATTTTTTTGATTCTGCCAGAGCACTGAGCGTATATATATATACATATATATATGTATATACTGTATATATGTATATATATATATGACGATGTGTGACGATGGAGTGTGCTTTATAATGTGTTTTTGTGTGCAGAGGGGCATGGTGGCTGGGACAGTGACGGCTGCAGGACACACAACACCAGCGTCGACTACACCACCTGTCTGTGTGATCACCTCACATGCTTTGGAGTGCTGTTGGTATGTACATGGATGTCCGATAGCACACACTATGCACATACCACATGTTATTTACATACATACCATATGCTATTGTTGTAGCAATGTTAGTATATCATAGGTTCATAGTATGGTTCATAGTATGACAATAGTAGTAGTTACATAGCAAAGGGTTGCTATGAAAGTGCGGGGTGTCCCCACTCTTCCTGGGCGTCACCGTCCTCACGTATACAGCCTTCCAGTAAGAGAGCCAGCTGGTTATATTGGTCATGGGTTTAGTCATACTGTGTCTTCTATGGGATGGTGAATCTAGGGGGCAGGATAATGTAATGGCCTAGGTGTTTGACTCTCAGTCAAAAGGTTCTGGGTTTGATCCCCCCCATGTCTGCAACCTACCTGTAGGCATCCTTGCGCAAGATGCTCCTTATTAATTACATGTATTTGAGCTCACTCCAAGTCTCTTTGGATAAAAAATGTCTGCTAAATGAATAAATAGTAAGTATTGATTGAGTCTCTGTGGAGTGTGTGTTTAAGCAGCCTCACCTGGCCCAAGTCAGACTAATTAGACTCTGGGGCTGGGTGATGTTGCACACCTGTGGAGCATTGGCCAATCAAGGCCCACAGGTTAAGCCACCAGCCACCACCACACACACTCAGGAGGAGCACTAGCATGTCAGCACGTACCACCTGCTCTGCCTGTTCAAACAATCTGAAACTCTGCAATAAATCAGTTTAATCATCATCTGCCTGTGTCCTGCTATTGGAGAAGCCCTGAAAAGCCACTTAGTGGAATGTAACAGGAGAAACTGCTACAGTCTCATTTTCAATAAAATATGATTATGTTAATATATTATCTAGGAATTATTGAGTTTTCCTAGTTTTCAATAAAGCATGTCTATTCTTTACTTTCTCTAATATGGTGCTTATTATTAAAATATCCCACACACAATGTAACATTTGCATAAGGAATGGCTTATAAAAAATGGAATACCACAGAAATGTTACATTAGTCAAATTACTAATTATCTATCTTTCACTCTCTCTCTGTTCGTCTGTCTGTCTGTCCCCCTCTCTCTCAGGAAGCTGCGTGGGACTACCCCTCCCAGATCATCATCAACCTGTCTCTCGCTCTGCTCTTCCTCAACCTGGTGTTCCTGCTCAACTCCTGGCTGTCCTCCTGGGGCATGTACGGCCTGTGTGTTGGCGTGGCCAGTGCCCTGCACTACTTTCTGTTGGCCTCCTTCACCTGGATGGGCCTGGAGGCCTGTACTTCGCCCTGGTCAAGTCTTCAACATCCACGTGCCCTCGTACATCCTCAAGTTCTGCGCCCTGGGATGGGGTGAGCCACCGCGTGTTTTAACACTCTTCATTGTGAATATTGTAAAGAGTGACACTCATGCGGCACACACTGCATAGTGAATATTGTAAAAGACATAGTGAATATTGTAAAAGACATAGTGAATATTGTAAAAGACATAGTGAATATTGTAAAAGACATAGTGAATATTGTAAAGGGTGACACTCATGCAGCACACGCACTTCATAGTGAATATTGTAAAGAGTGACACTCATGCGGCGGGTTCAGCAGCCCCAGGCGCACCGTTTATTCAACTTAAACACAGTTTCAAGTTCCGCTAAATTTCCACAAAAGTTTGGTTGCTGCCCATGTATGCTTACTGCCATGCTTTTAAAGAAAAGAAGGTGATTTATAACACCTGCCACGAAACTCACCTGTCTTCTAATTGGGTGCCGAGAGCGCGGCCCCTCCTCCTTTCTCTCCCGCACCTCCACAAATACTAAATTCAGGTTTTTCCCATTAAAACAAAACTTAGGAAATGGCTAGTGGCCTCTGTGCAAACTTTAGGCGTATTGAGAACGGCAGGATCTATGAATATGAAACACTCTCATGTCCTCCATCCTCTGGAGTGGAAAGCATTTGCATGCATTTGCATATTGGACTGTGAAAAATGTTCCATCTTCAAGTCAAATGAAAAATTGTGCTCCTGTGTTCACATTACCATCTCAGATGGTAATGGAATTTCCCGATTCATAGCTGTGGTTATAAAGTCATCTATATAGTCGAAGGAGTATTTGTAAAGATAGACAGAGAACAAAGTATGAGGAAAACATGCGCTATAAATAATGACCAGAAACTCACTGGGTTTTACATGAATATTTCACAGTAAATTACTGTGTTTTGGTTTTTACTGTACAATCACCGCCGGCTGAGCTTTGAGCTGAACTGGGCACATACTGCAAAATGGAACACATGTCTTTGCTCCCTCCATATTCCTTGTTGATTAAATATTGTAGGACTGGAGAAGAATGTGTAAAGGAGATGATGGTTGCAATGGTATGGTGTTGTAATCATTTTAAAGAAAAATAATAATTTGGGTGAAATTATGGTACTTTATGGTACTGTATTGTAGAAAACTACAATACAGTTTTGTTCCCTCTTCTACAGCAACATAGAGCTAGGTAAAAAAAGATAAATTCAATGCAGCAGGTATTCTCTCTGCTGTGTGTGTGTGGTGTGTGTGTGTGTGTGTGTGTGTGTGTGTGTGTGTGTGTGTGTGGTGAATGCCAGAGGGGAGCGAGAGAGATGGGGAAGATATATATATTAAATATATAACGCGAGCTGCGTTGCCGTCATCACAACCGATGTTCCATCGTCACAAAACCGCAACCAAGCACCCAAGGGCCAAACGAATGAGCCCATATACTCGCACTCCCGCAGGTGAACAAAACAATCTCAGCAATACTGAATTCTACACCAAAGCCCTTGATTCATCCAAGACAAAAATCACACGATCAAGACTCCCATCAGAAAAGTGACCTGATAAAACATTACGAATGCACACCATATTCAAACAAGCAAGATGATGGAGAAAAAACTTTCACTCACCAACGCTGAGGCTCATCTGAAGAAGAAGGAGGCGAAAGGGTTCGTAAAGCGCCCGTTCGGCCAAGCTGACAGGTAGACAACTTTTCTTGGTAAACCACTCAACGTTAAATCCGCGATTGGTTTTACCGGCGGCTTGGGTTATAATTAATTTCAAGTTTTTCTTCATAACGCAGGCTTTCAAATGTGTGATCAAGAAGATAATCTACTTCGTTCATCGCTAACTCGCAGGCGGCCATGTCTATGCTAACGTTACTGTAACCTTAACCTCGCAGTAAAACTCAACTGACAGTGACCGTGAAAGTTTTCATGCAAAACAGCCAATCAAAGCGGAGAGGGGTTACGGGCCATCTGCCCCACTGTGCGTCAAATTTGTGTCGTCCACATTGGTAGCCAAGACTTCGCGCATGCGTACTCTTATTTTTCCCACACACAAGGTGTTTTCTATTGAGAGCGTGGGGCTAGCCCCACTGCTTCACTGTGAGAGCGTAGGGCTGGCCCCACCGCTTCACAGTGAGAGCGTAGGGCTGGCCCCACCGCTTCACAGTGCATTGCAAAACCTCGTTAGAAAACATTATTTGAAGCAAACGACCACAACATTTGAAATAGCAATACACCACATATGCAATCAGTGAAGTTTTTATTGATGTATTCAAACTAAATACTAGCAGATATTTATCTGCTAGTAGCGATCAACATCGCCACTGCGATCAACATCGCCACTGTATATACTGCATATATACTATATATATATAGTATATAGTCATATTTGTCATTCTTTCCAATTTTCCACCCTTGTGCGCAGGAGCTGCAGTCATGCACTATCCTGCACGTTCCCCGTGGGCAAAACCTTTATAATTAACAACTGGTTACCTCTCAACTCCAATCTTGTCAGGCCTGAAGGGCTTAACTCATTCAATCTCAATATATTAATAACAGAGCCCATTTACCACAGTAATGCATTATGGGTAAGAATAAATAATGTCCACAAAGCTCTGCTTTAGATGAAACCACTTTCTAATTCTGACCCGAATTAGCACTGAGAAAATTTAACTGAAAAACGTACGCTTATACCAGGCCAATATATTGATGACACAACACAACGCTACGGGTCATATTAGACGCCACGGGCATCAACCAGCCTGCTCCTCTCTGGAGGACCGCTAAGAGCTGGGATCTGTATCTGGTTTGTGCCAGTTTGGTTTCTATGGTAATTCTCACAATATTCCATCACTCATTGGGCATATTAGTCGGGATATAAAAATGCTAATGTATCCTGATTATTAATTAGATCGTGTAACAGAAGCCTCTGTTGTATACATACATTTTTTTGGGAACCCCCAACCTTAAAGTTCAAACTGCCCTGAACTCTGGACCCCCCCTGAAAGATGGATGGGGGTCAATAGTGGAAGGATCAATGCGGCGGTGGTGGTACTCACGGCTGACAGAGCTTCACCAGATCGAGGTCGGTGGTGGCCGGGGCCAGACCCCTGATGTAAAGGTTAGTCTTGCTGAGCTGCTCCCAGCCTGCAGTGCTGCTGCTGTTGGGGCTGGGCGGAGCCATGGGGCTGGGCGGAGCCATGGGGCGTGGTGACGGGACAGGTGGCTGGAATTAAAAGAAAGTGGAGAGTCAGTCGAGGGCGGGGCTTCTGTACGGAGGGGACATGGAGGGAAACCAAACCTATCCAGAGATAGCTTTAGTTTTCCTGAGATAGGTTTGTGAGATCTTGCAATATGTATTGTGAGATTTCGCAATAAGTTTTGCAACACTACAGAACTACCTCTGGGTCATTGTTTCACATTGCCATAGCAAAGAGGATAGACCATAGACCGATACATAAGATAGAGATGAGAGGGATAGAGCGGGAGAACAGAGAGAGAGAGAGACAGAGTCTGTTTCTATTCTATTCGTAAACAACGGCATGCTGCTAATAATGTAAGCTAGCAGCATATTGAAGTGTAAGCTAACTTGAGAAAAGTAAAGTTGCTCAAATAACCGCATTCAGTTTGAGAACGGTGATGGTAACAGAGGCAACATAAATAGATGTAACGTTACAGTGAATTAACACATTGGAGAACTTAACATAATACTCATGAATAAATGTAACGTTACAGTGAATTAACACATTGGAGAACTTAACATAATACTCATGAATAGATGTAACGTTAGAGTGAATTAACACATTGGAGAGCTTAACTTAATACTCATGAATAGATATGAATAGATAGAATAAATAACGTTACAGTGAACTGTTGGCAGGTCAGAACAGGCCAGAGGTACAGATCACAGACCTGTACCTCCTACTGTAAAATGAAGATTATCAAGGTGTTTGACAGAAACAGCGGCTGTCAAATCGACAATGTATTCAAGTCACATGACTAAATAGACTATAATAAGAATGTGGTGGATTAGTGAATTATTTTTATTTCTCCCGAATGTTGAGCCCTGAATAACAACTGTGACATTATGTACTTGATGGACCATCGAGTACATAATGTGTTGATTCTGACCGCTGGTCACGGCAGGGAGAGAAACTGTTCAGATACTCCATGTTTCACCAGCTAGTGATATCTGCAATGCAATCTCCTTCACGGGTTTCCAGTCAGCACAACCTGGGTTCACAGGGTCGTCGCTTTGACACCACACTGACGCTGATAGGCTGTAAGACACAAGCTGGCTTACAGCGTGGTGTCCTCACTCTGCCTGAACCAGACTAACCCCAAACTACCTGACTAACCCCCACCTGACTAACCCTCAGACTACCTGACTAACCCCACACTACCTGACTAACCCCCAGACCTGACTAACCCCACACCACCTGACCCACATTACCTTCAGAACACCAAACAGCAAACCAACACCAAGATTGGAATTTAGTTAATTTAGTAAAATGTTGACACTTAAGACCTTGAAGTATCATGGTACTGATATTGAGTGTTCAGTGTTACATGTTCTACATTTTGAGATGTTTTTGAGTCATTTTGCTTTGAGCTTCCAGATCACGAGTCCTGCTGACAAGAACACTTCTAGTTCTTCTCATTAAGAGGAAAAAAAGAAACCCTGT
>OMNO01048057.1:4291-22280 GCA_900303215.1 Trachyrincus scabrus
CAAATCATAACCTTAATATAACATAACAAATTTCATCTACCCGCCCAACGCTATTTTTTCCCGCACAATGTAATCAAAAGAAGCCCAACTGGGCGGAAAACCGCCCAATCTGGCAACACTGATCAGCGGTTTGACACCCCTGGCGTAGATGCTGCTATAGCATCTGTTTTATCTGAACTGGAGAGTATTTGTTCATTGAAAGAACGGCACTAAAAAGGCTTTTCTCGATGGAAAAGATGTTTTCACTCGACTACGTCATATGGTTCATTGACCTGCCAAGTATTTTTAAGTGCCAGCCCTTTTCCAAACAGTTTCAAAGGACGACTTCCCAGATGGTTCTGTGTAACAAAACATCTGGCGTGTCAGGTTAGCAAACTCGGGCAGAAGCATGCAAAGTACTTTGCCAGCATCAGAGCAAGCCTGTCCTAGACTGATATCAGGGAGAATTGTCAACTCCATTTCAATCTTCAGTCTGACATTGCCTCCACTCCAACCCATTTCCGTGGGGGAGGGGGATTCGATTTTCCCTAACCAATCACTAGAGACCAACGATGCGTAGCCATGCCAACATACTGGTTTTGCCCGGGTTTTAAGAGTGGAGCGAAGTAAAATAAACTACGATGTTGGGTGATATTGTGAAGACATGCCGTCTATGTAAAATACATTTGTTAATCAAGGGGCTCATATCAAATTCGAGATGATTATTCAGCAGCCCAAATGCGAAAGAGAGGCCATGAAGTGAAAGTTTCTGAGATGTCGAGGTAATTCTCCCATATAGACCCGGTGTCTATTCAGGGAGGATTTGAGTTAAATGTTTTACTTGTCAGGGTTGAACATTTGCTAATTATTCTAAAGAAACGTCAATTGGAGTCATTGTCAACAGCTTGACAAAAGCCTTAGTCCCGCCCCTGGCAGTGATTGGCTAATTGTTAGTCCTCCCGCGGCGCTCATTGGATAATCGATTTTTCAACCGAGAAGTCACTGTTTCATGTCACAATGCCAGACCATCAGTCAACTCGGTGGAGTGGGCGGAGTCAAAGGTCTGGACCAGGCAAAGCCTTCCCACTAGGGCTGAACAATTAATTGAAATATTATATAAATCACAATATGGCCAAGTGCAATATCCAGATCGTGTGTGTAAATGTAAATGTATAACACCATTCTAAATGAAGTACTGTAGTGCTGCAGAGAGGCCTTGGCCTACACATTATTTTCTCCAGATGTAAGAAAATATGTTTTTTTGGTACAGACCCCAACAAATGTCACATCGTGATTTTAATTAGTTTTTTCAGTGAAAATGAAAATTGTGATGCGAAAATGATCATTCCCACTAATAGTGAATCAAATATATACACAAATACACAATACATCAATCAATACACAGATCTCCAACAATTAAGTCCCGTATGATCCTTTTTTCTTTCTTTTTTTTTTAAGAATGTAAAAAACATTTTTTTGAAAGTCTGTTTGCATTTCAGTGTTTACCTGACTTTCACTGTGGGCTTTTCCCCCTCTTTCTCAGCCAACTCTGAAGCTCAGTCCCCCTTCCTGATCCGTAACCTCCTGCTGCCGATGATACGGAGTGTGCTCAGTAACATGTACGAGATGGAGACCGCCCTGCAGACCACCGACGACATCAACTGGACCGTCGTCCGCCCACCCGGCCTCCAGAACCTGCCTGCCACAGGTAGGAAGCAGGAAAACCAAACACTACCAGACTGTATATGTATGTATATATATATATACTGTATATGTATTTGTATGTATATACTGTATATGTATGTATGTGTGTGTGTGTGTGTGTGTGTGTGTGTGTGTGTATATATATATACTGTATATGTATGTATATGTATACTGTGTATATATATATATATGTATATACTGTATATGTGTGTATATATATTGTATATGTATATATACAGTATATACTGTATTTGTATATATATACTGTATATGGTGGGCAGGATAGTCTAGTAGCTGAAAGGTTGTGGAACCACCAATGTCTGCCTATAGGCATCCTTTTGCATAATTTATTTTAACCTTTATAAATAAAGGTGAGAAAAAATAAAAATAGGAAGTCTCATTGAGATTATAATCTCTTTTACAAGAGAGCCCTGTATACATTTACAAAAAACTGAAAAATACAAGCACATCCACAAACACAAATATATGTATAAATGTGTACATACTGTATATATACATTATAAATACACATACAATTAACCTGAAAAAATGTTTTTATTCCAAGTCACTTTGGAAAGTGTCTGCTAAATGAGTACCGTAATTAGTGCATTATAATAGCAAGTGATGCACTGTGCAGCATCCTCTACCCGTAGTCTTAGGAACCGCTTGCTCACAGTGAAAGCATTTGTTTAATTTAATAAATGTCTCTACTCATGTTTTCCTTGTATCAGCAGCTGTAGCATCATACACATGTCTCCTTTTCCTTAAACATACAATGTTGTCACTTTCAGACCAATTAGATTCAGATTAAGCTATTGATCCAGGGGGAAATTGCATCTGTTACAGTTGCTCAGGTCAAGAAAAAAATAGATAGAGATATTACCCAGGCCTTTTCTCTTCTTCTTTTTTAGTTCTTGATGACATCATTGTTAATGCTAACGTTTCCTCCACAGCGAAGGAGTTCATGACCCATGAAGGCTACTTTGTGCCTGACGGCGTGGGTAACTCAGTAGGCAGGGGTGACGTGGCCAGATTCATGCTCTCTCTGCTCCACAGCAACGCCTGGGTGAAGAAAGGCGTGGCCATCCACACTAAATAAGATGCATTTTCCTTTCTTTACAGATTTTTGTTTATTGATGCCTTGAAGTGCCAATGGGTCCAATTACACCGACATGGCCTGTCGCATTTTGTAATACGTTTTATTATGATATTATGATTATGATAAATTATATGCATTTATCATTTTATTTAATATCAATGTATTTAATCGTGTTTGTCAATGGCATTTACGACTTGTCTTACTCATTTTGTACCACAAGAGGGCAATGTCATACCATCGTCATCCACTACACACTACAGTCATGCATTGTATTGTATCTACATATGTTATGTACATCCAGTATGCATTCATAATTACAATAAAGTAAAAGATTAAGTACAATCAAATAAAAAAGTAGATTTGCTATTTGGTATACTGCTGTTGTTATTTTGAAATTGGTCCAAATTTCCATTTCCTTGGAAATGTTGCCCTGGTAACTTGATTTTATATATTAAATTATTTTAGTTGGAATTACAAACTCTGGGCCCACAAGGAAAAACCAGTTTAGTTCAAAGGGGCCGCCACTGTAATGCCCCTGTTGTTTACATCAAAGACAGACACACGCGCGGGCGCGCGCGCGTTATTTCATTGAATACTTTAATGAAAGCTGCTTTGTATAGTGTGGGCTGAATGTTGTTCTTGTTACCACTCGGTGCTCCAGGTAGAGTTACAACCCAACCCGGTATCTATAGGACACAACAATGGAACATCTCATATCAATGAGATGCATATCAAAACCCAGAGACCCAGTTAGAAAATGTCAAACATTTGAATCGTCCCTGCAGCATGCCCTTTGGGAATTATCAGACTGTAAATAAGCTGGGTCAAACCGGTGGGTTATCTTACTGGCGGCACACCTGATGGTAGACATGACAACGCAGTGTTTTTCTGTCTCAACTGTTATCTGCCACCAACTACTAACAACTACGACAATAGTAGTAGTTTTTGTGGAACTTTCTACTTCCGATATTTTTGAATGGGGTAAAAATAGCTGCAGTGGAAAAGTTATAGTGCAGGTTTAATGTTCAGGAAATTGACACACGGCGTAACTCTGAGTACGAGCTCTCTGACGATGGATCACGGATGCCACAGGCATCCGTGATCCATAGCTTCTTGAGCAGCAGGTTGTGGGAGCGCATGCAACCTCAGGGCACATGGAGTTCCAATGCGATGCAAGAGATATGAGACAGGACGCTATTAGAGGCGACAGGGATTTTTTATCACTGAATACTACTGGGTAGAAATGTTTGCCGTCTTTGATAAGATCTTACTAAGCATTGACTCCCTACGTTTTCACTGTCATGCACAGCGGCTGTTTCGGGTGACACTCAATACGTTTGAGCATGCGAAAGTGCAATTAACAAGACATTAGCCTAAAACTATACAAAATGATATGACGAAAGGGCAATGATAAACATTCGAGGATACCTTTAAGCTATATCCTGTATCCTGGCACCTTCATTTCACATTTGATTTTCACGTGGGCAAAAGTGGACCACAATAAACGGATTTCTAAAGAACAATTCCCTGGATGGATGGGCTCATTGATTGGTGTTTTATTCTTGAGAAACTGTCTAGTTCAGATATTGTTTTATGGAGTAAATAGCTGCAGTAGAAAGGTTATACAGTGCAGGTTTAACAGACACTACTGGCATTCTATAGCTCTCCCTGCAGATCTGTAGAATAAATAACTTTTTGATATATGATATAACATGATTGTGGCAGTTTCCCCTGCCACATGCCATCTACAATGGCCTTCTATGGCTTCTCCAACAGCAGGACACAGGCAGATGATGGTTAAACCGGTTAAACATTGGTTGGTTAAACATTTGAGATAGTTTTGAATAGGCAGTGCAGGTGGTATGCGCTGACATGCTAATGCTCCTCCTGAGTGTGTGCTGGTGGCTGGTTTAACCTGTGGGCCTGATTGGCCAATGCCCCACAGGTGTGCAGCCTCACCCAGCCCCAGAGTCTAATCAGCCTGACTCTGACCAGGTGAGACTGCTTAAACCAGCCACCAACAACACACACTCCACAATGATATATAATTATAATGCATACAAATGTTTTTAATTCTGCATATTTAATTATTAAGATTCAGAGTAAACAGTACGGTTTAGGTTTCTCAAAAAGGAAGAAACTAATCACACTTTCCAACTTTAGTCATTGTGTTGGGTTATGATTGTGCCAGATATTTTATGAAGCAAAACCTTAAAATGTAGCATCACTTAAAAATGTATTAAAAACCCCAATAGAGACCAGGTCATAGATAGATGTCGTAGATGTTGATGGTTAGGTTTAGTCTTTATACCAAGTTTATGTATGTGAGAAACAATTAAATTGAAATTAACTGAATCCAGGGTTCAAGTAAATCTGATAGGCTATCATAGAAAGGGACTTCACTAGTCCATAATAATCAGCTGAAACTGAAGCCTACAGGGAAATATTTCTCCAGAGACAAAGGTGAGGACAGGTTAGACAGGTTCACATGAATGTAGGCCAACATTTGGCCCACACTAGGAAGTCAGAATGTATTGCTCCAGATTAAAACATATTGTATACACTGGTTACTATGGTAATCATGTATAAAATGGAATCCCGTCATAAGCAGCTACGATCATTATTGCATAATAGGATATTACTCACAAAATTGGGGATATTTTCTTCACAGAACTGAGAAACAAGTCAGCAGATAAACAATATTCATTTATTTATTCATTCATGCGTTTGTTCTGCTTTAGCTACATATTTTTGAGGCATTTGTCGGGCAGCTAGTGGAGCAGCGAGATGAGACCATTTGAACAGGTCCTATGTCGATTTATTTGTACAAGTTTCCTTCATTTGGCTGTGTATCAGGTCAGGTGGCGTCCTATTTACAAAAAGTGCAATGTAGCTGCAAACTCCTATGTACATGTAGAACATCCTAAATATTGTTTCTGAGACAAAAAGGAACATTTATCTCCACTTCCTGGTAAAATGGACACATTTACAATCAAGTGTAAAAAAAACGGCCCAGATATTCTGGGAAAATACAACTTGTCCTAGGAACTTCCCGGGGGCTACAATTTCACAATCTTTTTATTTGTATTTTCTATTTTGTCATCTCTTTAGCACTAGATTCGATTTTCTAGTGAAAATCAACACAGTATAGGAGCCTGTTGGGTGTTCAAACTAAATGGAAGTGTGTGCAATGTGTGTGCATTTCGCTGCGGTCCTTCTCCAGCTGACCCATCAGCCTTGTGTAGTGGCCTCCGGTACTATAGAGTACAACTCGTTGATCTTCTCCTGGTACATCTTCGTCACCACCGGCCTCTTTAGCTTCATGGTGGGTCCTGCAAAAAGAAACATTTAATATACACATGAAAATTGTATGGAGTCTCATAGATGTAAAACACGTCTATATAGGGGAGATGACGTGTCTATACGTGTCTGTGTAGGTACATTCAGTATAGTGGCGTAGTATGTAGTTCAATGGGTGGTAAACTATTTTGGCAGGCAGACATTCTCAAGTGATTATAAAAGAGTTTACATGAGGTGACTGACAGTAAGGCTGGAATGTCATCTTCTGACTAGAATCACGTGCAACAGTTGCATGATTAGATTTGCTATACTCACAAACACCCTTGTGAGAATGTCTCGCTAACAGTAGTAGTAGTATCAGTCTAGCATGGTGACACGTTTATCAGTTACCTGTATATAGATTTGTTTTTACCAGATTGTCTACTGAACAAAAAAACCACCAACAACACAAAAAAGCAATTAGGCCCCAATCAGACAGAACGCATTTTAACAGCTGGGTGCGGCCATTTTGTAATTCTTATCAATGGGAATCAAGCATTTTGCTCGCTGCTTTTGTGTCGCCGAGTCCCTGGACGCCCCAAGTTGAAAAGATTTTCAACTTAAGGAAAAGCAAAGCGGCCAGTGTTATTGTAGGTTCAGAATGGATTTTCTACAGTTGCTATACAAAAAAGTCAAAAAAAGGTTTTCTAGGCTTCAACATAAAGGACTTTTCTGTTTTCTGTTGGCCCCTCACTCACCCAGTTCCCCTCCAGATACGGAGAAGTCGTGGTCCAAGATCACCCACTTCTGGACCTTCTGGGCGTTTGAGGTTGACTTGGCGTTGACGCGCTCCACGGCTTCTTGTATGGCCTTGTAGATGGCCGGCTCCTTATTGGCTATGATCTCAGAAATCTTGGTTGTCGTGACGCCATGCTGCTGGCAGTAGGCCAACGCCTCAAAGCTCAGATTGTCTGTTGGCTCGCCGTTGTCGTCGATGTCACACTGAAAAAGAAAACCAAAAAAAGGGTAAGAAAGACTGAAAGAGTAAGAGAAAGAAGGATATGTACGCCATTATAGGCTAGTACCCTCATTACTAATTCAGATGCTGTGCGCGACCCCGCTCGTGTGTGAAAGCACTTACCTTGAGCGTGAGGAGCATGGAGAGGAATTTGAGCTTGTCACCCAGGAGCATGGCGTTGCTAATGATGGCCGCCTCTGCCTTGATCGCGTCCTCGATGGGCACGGGAGGGATGTTCTCTCCCCCGGCCGTGATGATCAGCTCTGTGTGTGGAACAATCAGAAAGCGTCAACTCAAGTTACTCAGCGCATCATCAACGTACATTTAGCTAAATCGCTTTCCTCTCGTAGGTCGAAACAATTAGCTCCCATGTAATTAAGAAACTGCCGTTTTAAGCACTTGCACGGTAACCACGCCCGGCCTCGTCCTCAAGTCGGGTCCTACCTTTGATCCTTCCCGTGATGAACAGGTAGTTGTTGCTGTCGTGTTTCCCCAGGTCTCCGGAGTGCAGCCAGCCCTCTTGGTCGACAGCCTCCTCCGTTTTGTCCTCCATGTTGAGGTAGCCCATGAAGACATGTCGCCCCCAGAAGCACACCTCTCCGTTCCCGTCCTCGTCCGGCTTGTCCAGCTTGGTCTTACAGCCCGTCAGCACCTTGCCACAACTGGGCCAGAACAAATGTTTTTAATGGAGCTTTATTTTAATTAAAAAAAACAAGAACACCATTTTAGGTTTAAACCTGCACTATGTAAATATAAATTAATTATTAATTATTATCAACCTCTTAGTTTGAGTTGTAGCTACAGTTATATCATTTTCAGATCACAGTTACTGTCGTCTGAGAAAAGTGGACCTGAATAAAACAATTTAGAAAAGAAAAATTCGGATTTTGGAACGACTGATTTGCGGATGGGCGCGTTGTATTCTTGTGAAACTTTCTAGTTCAGACATTTTTTTAATGGAGTAAATAGCTGCAGTAGAAAAGTTATGGCGCAGGTTTAATGTTCAGGAAATGGACACAGGAAGTGTGTAACTGAGTTAAGTTCTCTGACACAGACCTACAACGTGCCACAGTCAGCCAACGGTGCCTCCGCTCACCTCATGATTTGGTAGTCGCCGGCCAAGGACACGGTGTGGGGACCAGAGCTCTCACTCATGCCGTACAGCTCCAGCAGAGGGATGTTGAGGCTCATGAAGTACTCAAGCGTCTCCTTGGTCATGGGGGCGGCGCCAGTGAAGCAGTTCCTGCAGCGGTCCAAGCCCAGGGCCAAGCGCACCTTCTTGAATACCAGGTTGTTGGAGAGCATGAAACCCCAGGGCACCTGGTGTTCCCTGCCATACAAAACAAACATACCCAGAGCAGACATATGAGACGATAGGAATTTTGAAGATGATTGGAATACAAAGAATTAGAAGAATCCGATTGCGTCAACACTGGATACCGCAGGGTAGAGATTTTATTTCCCCCTACGTTTTGACATCAATAGCCTAAAACTATACACACAAAAAAGACATGGATAAAGATTCAAGGATATATCTTTGTGGAGTGTGTGTTGTTGGTGGCTGGTTTAAGCAGTCTCACCTGGTCCGAGTCAGACTGATTAGACTCTGGGGCTGGGTGAGGCTGCGCATCTATGGGGCATTGACCAATCAAGGCCCAAAGGTTAAACCAGCCACCAGCTCCACTCAAGAGGAGCATGCTAGCATGTCAGCACGTACTACCTGCTCTGTCTGTTCAAACGATCTCAAAATCTACAATAAACTGGTTTAACCATCATCTGCCTGTGTCCTGCTGTTGGAGAAGCCCTGAGAAGCCATTGTAGATGGCATGTGGCAACTGCCACATCCGGCACCTGAACAGTGACTTCTCCAACCAAGGGTAAGGACACAGAAGGGCTGCCCTGGAGCCACCAGCCGCATCGACGGGCAGCCACCTCCCAGCACCAGCCTTTCCCTGACAGCAGCGGCAGCCGGTGGTGGAGCCCAGCGGCGGACGGGGGAGGCAGTGCAGCGACCGCTACAAGCAAGTCCTTTATGCTGGCACCTTCATTTCCCGTTTGAATTTGAGAACGCAAAACCTGGACCAGATCTGACCTGGACCTGAACTTCTCTGTGATTTTTTTCATAGAAACTGAGCTGATGTTGCATACGATTGTTTCACGCGACACTCGTACGAAACAGCAGTACTTATATTGTAAAATATAAGTATACACAAGTATATACATTTGCCCAGTCTTTTGGTGCGTGTCCACTCACTTGTTCATGGCGCTGTAGTTGTACTGCAAGCCTATGGACTTGGCCCAGGCGGCCACCCTGATCCTCAGAGGAGAAGCCTTGGCCCCGGTAGCCTTCATCTTCTCCTGAATCTTCTCCCACACACGGGGAACCCCCAGGAACGCTGTGGGTCGCACCTCTTTCAGGGTGGTACCCAGCGAGCCCTGGACAGAATGACACGAGGTAACATTTAGCGTCATCATGACTACTACTACCGATCATCCCTCAACGTACCAACCGAATCCATGACCTTGATCAAAAGGAGTGGTTGTTTAGGACTTCTTGGGTTTGGGGGGGGTCATTGAATTATCCACGAGAGGAGGAATCGAACAAGCTTCTAGCATTGATTATACTGTAAAATAAATTTTACGGGTGATTTCAGACCCACCGCCCAAAAAATGTTTTAACGTTGAACCCTGCAGTGTAAATAAGAGTTGCACTCCTCTACCTTGAGGGCGTCTGGATCTGCGAAGTACGTGGTGGCGGCGAACTTGGCACAGAGCCACATGTCATTGACCTGGGCCGCCACGTGACTGAGGGGCAGGTAGCTCACCACCACCTCCTCCCCGTACTTCAGATCCGTCATCAGACCTGCTGCCGTGGCCGTCCAGGTGAGCTGAGGAACACACAGGAGAACGATTGTAACGAAGTGGACGAATTAGAAATGACCGTGTTGGATGTCGTTTAGGTCCACATCCATCAGATTTTCCCTTCAGTGTTGTTACAATCTAATCTTTTCTTCTGTTTTAATTTAACCTTCCTTTATTTTAGATTCTCACACACACACACACACACACACACACACACACACTGACACACACACTTACATTATCGTGGCTCAACATGACTCCCTTGGGGGTTCCTGTTGTCCCTGAGGTGTAGATGAGCGTGCAGCACTCATTGGCTCTCAGGGTACCAATCACAGTGTCCAATTGCTCATCAGACACTTCCTCTCCCAGCTTCATGAACTCCGCCCACTGGAGACAAAGGTGACCCAGGAGGGTGAGCTCATACTTCGACAAAAAACAACAACTGAATATGCCAATGTTTAGTGAACCTTAATGTTCCATCCTGTAGACATGCTGTAAAATGTTAATCCAATCCCCTCCCACTGCAGAAGACAACTTACACTTCCTCACACCCTACTCGGTTTTTATTTACTTGTATTTTTCTGTTTCACTTTGTTTTCTTTCTGCAGTTTCTTCCATGAATGTTCAACTGCTCACAAAAAGGAAAAGTAATGAGTAACAACTGTATACATATACTGAAACCCCTGTATGTGAATACCCTTCTCATTCAAACTAAAACTATACTGTGATGTGTGGTCGAACCCAAGCTACCCCATTATCTAATATCTACCATGTTGTCAGAGCATTCAACTGCTTGTACATCGGATGAGCAGATTTGCATCAAAGGCAAGAGAAAAAAAAAATGTTGTTTGCATTCCGTTATGTTTCTTATCGTCACAGTTTGATGGTAATACAAACGCACCGTGTACAGGTTTGGTAGCTTCTGCTGGAGTTCGTCTTTGTACTGAACAATGGCTTTTAGATGAGGTAGCTGATCTTTAACCTACGGAACCAGTAAGGAAACGGTTGATTAAACATTCAAGGACACAGAACAACACGCGTATTTATACAAGTGTGAATGAAGTCATGCTCTTAACACGCTTTTTAGGAACTAGCCAACTGACATTACCAGGAAGTGTACTAATGAACCCAGTAGTGTTGTGCCTTCTCCTAAACTTAGGAGTGTGTATATTAAGTGTAATGGTGTGATGCCTCAATTGATTTACAGCTGAAATTCACCCACATTTTCACACTAACAATTTACCACTCAGGCCATCACTCAGTTATATGGTTCTAGAGCCATACTCGGTTCTTTCAGTGTTGTGCATATGGCTGACCATAGACACGGCTGAAAATAGATTGCATTACCAAATTGTTTAAAGCACTAACAAAATGTTGTTTACAGCACTGCTAAAGGTGCTTGCTTGCAAACTTCCTCAACAAAACACCAAGATGGCGCCAGTGTGCCGAACCTGTGGGTGGTTCCTTCTTGGTGAACATGTCGAATCGGTGTTGGCCAACATTCTACAGTTGGGTGCTGGTGTTTGTTGGGGCGGTGTCCAGCAAGCCCCTGATATTTGGCACAGCGGTTACCCCCAGCAGTGCTAACGGCTGATAGTGCAGTAGTAGTAGTAGTTACTCACCTGCAGAATCTTGACAAGCTGTTTGTGGTTCTCCACAACCAGAACATTGGCCTCACAGTTGGCAGCCACATACTGGCAGGCTTCAGCCGAGTTGGTTGTGTAGATACCTGCAGCCAAGCCCCTGGTTGGGTAAATCAAATATTAGCTTGGCCCCGTGCGCTTTGGAAACCACAGTGCGACGGTTTCATATAAAACCCATTGGTCGATTAATATCGACTTCCCTGGCTTGCGACTTTGAACTTGCGACTAGTTAGCCATCGTTTCCATTTTTAAATGGTGAATGGAATTAATTCATAACCACATAAGTATGCGTGTCATTCACATTTGTGAAGAAAAAAAAACACATATTAAGGATGATATAATTGCCATGGGCTCATAACCAGTGAAGTAATGTATCGTGCTAAAAATAGCAACAGGCATGTGAAGCTAGAAGTGATTTAAGGTCATTGATTATTACCCAACACAGTAGGCCTACGCCCAAATGATATGTGTAAACATATAAAAGGAACATTGTCTAGTACATCTCCCTAAAGAAGCCTATCTTACCCTGCGAGAATGCAGCCGATGTCTGCGATGAACCACTCCGGGGAGTTGAAGCCCAGAATACCAACGCCATGGTAACGCTCCAGTCCCAGCTAAAAGAAAACACAAGACATGCTCCCACAGTTCATATTATTTCAGAATATTAATATTTAATGAAACCATCTTCCGTTGCTTCGTTTACTGTTGACCTCCGCCTAATTTTCAGGGTGCGGACGTGGAAACGGGAGAGGGAAGCGAAGTGTTCAATCTCACGCACGGCAGGGGTGTTTGATTACAGACAGATACTCTCCAGAGGTTAAGGTTACTGTGTGTGTGTGAGAGAGAGAGAGAGAGAGAGAGAGAGAGAGAGAGAGAACTTCTATGTAAACAGCCCTATAGCATTCGTCACGCGCCGATATGTAGGCTACATTGAGTGAAAGTGTGCAAGTCTGAAATGCAAAGTCGCCTGTTAAACAATAAAACGCAGTGGGACGAGTTTTAAGTCAAACAGACAAACCTTGAGGAAGCTCTTGCCCGCCGCTCGGCACTGCTGATAGTACTCCCGCCAGGTGATGGTCACCCACTGGCCGTCTTTCTTGGATGCCAGGGCGGCGTGGTCCCCGAAGCCCTCCACCGTCTCCAGGAGCAGCTGGTGGATGGTGATGGGAGTCTCGGAGCCCGGGCCGGAGCCCTCCATCCGCAGCTTGACTGCCTGGTCCCGGGTGGACGTCCACAGTGTGTCGGCCGGGGTCAGTGTGGTTGCCGTCGCTGGGGTCAACGGCACCACTCTGGGCTCTGTTTCGGGCGGGCAACAACCACATTTTGCCGCCATCACTTCGTCGAGTGCAGTCAAAACGCTAAGGCCAGTCAGAGGACACCGAGCGTTCACACGATTTTTACCGGTGACAGCGACAGGTGTGCCACATCTCCCTTTTATCTCCCCGTCACACTGTCTACATGCACCTGCTACACTCACTACTTGACAAAGCGCACACCTCCCATGTACATGAAGGGGCTGGCCTTGACACCTGAGAGAAAACCGGAATAGCCATGCCCTAATCACCAAACAGGTTTGGCCAGGAACAATTGGCTCCGTTTTAAAAGGAACATATGGGGAAGATAACGTAAAACATATGACGTTCGAGTCCGATCTGTAGTAGGCTACGCATAGTAGGCCTTATATGATTTGTGCATCGCGACGTCACCGCCGCCATGTTGGGAGCGTTGGAATGTTAGCTATTGTGTTGGTAGTAATGTGGTATTTTTGGTCATTGTTTAGTAATTCATCGTGAAATGATTTATCATAGGCAGACATTGTGTTCGAAACTGCCACAGAGTTTCTCATGCGAGAAGTGGCAAAACAAAGTTTTCATTAGCCAAGGTTACTTTATATTTACGGTGATTTAGGATTTTACAGTACTACAACTCTCTAGAGTCCTCTCAATATGGCGGAGTATCCATAAAGGTAATCCGACTTCCAAAAGTCTGAACGTATATCAACGTTTTGGTTGTTTTTTTTGGGGGGGGCGTTGCAATGTGGTCTTTCGCACAGCAGATACGCCTCGTAATATTTTAGGCCCCATGCTGTGACCCACTTGTGGAGGTAGGCAGTGGTGGGTAGAGTACTGAAAATCTATACTCAAGTAAAACCCTAAAAAATTACTCAAGTAAAAGTGAAAATTACCATTTGAGAAACCTACTCAAGTAAAAGTAAAAAAAGTACCTGGTTAATAAATTACTCAAAGTACAAGTTACTTTGCCAGTGATTGTCGCTGGAAGCTGCCTCTTGTTCTGGGTTTTGCGCCATCATCATCGCATCAAAAGACAGGTGATGCTTATTTTTCTTCCAGCTGGCAACTTGGCATCTGCAGTAGAGGTGCTCCTCGCGCGCTCTCCCCCCTACACTCAATGCCCGCATTTAGAGCAGACTAGTTGTAATGAAGGTATGAATGACAAATGTAGCTAAGCAAAAAGTAGATTACTGGCTCAAAAATATACTTGAGTAAAGAGTAGAAGTTTATCATCGGTGCACTCTAGACTATAGGACCCACTCTTATGCAAGCAACTGCACACATCATATATCAAATATGATCTGGTTGGGTTTACATGTACATCTTCCACGAGGACATCATATCTATCTATCGTATCTTCCATCAAACAATAAGGCCCCTTACCTTCAGAAGGAGCTCCAGATGTTTCCTCAGGAAGTCTCGGGGGCTTGGCTGGTGGTTTGGTTTGGCAGGGCAGAACTGGTATTTCCACTGCATCCTCTGGGGTCTCCCGTCCCTCCGAGAGTGACTCGGCACTAGGCACGTGGCTGACACCAGTCTCCATTGCGCACGAGTCTGCGGCAAGATGCTGCGTAACCTCTAGCTGGGCTTCGGTGGGCTCGCTGTGCAGGATCCCTCCGTTGACAACAAGAGGGCTGGAGAGGGTCTCATTCTGTGTGGCCTTGTGGAGCACAGTCTGGGCCTTGTGAGGCTCGCTGCTGTGAGAAGTGTTGAGAAGCGGAAGCAATGGAAGTTAAGAACATGCACAGCACATCGGCCCTTCAGGGAAGTTTGGATGAAAGGAGATAGTGTTGGGCTGAAATGGTGTAGCACAAGTGTCATTCTACTTCAACCCTGTTTGTTCACTATCATCTATCACTATCATCTCCCATATGTATTTCATTATCTTACGATGAAGCACATCGTTGTTGTTGTTCTTCACAAACATGGCAGTTGTCGTTGAAGATGAAAGATAAAATCTCAATAGGAAATGATACATACCTATAAGAAAATATGTGTAATAAAATATATAAGCAAGAACGCCTGCCATCTCACTTACCTCTCAGTAACATGCTCATTGTGGGAAAGGCTGTTGCTGTTGGTAACCAAGTCGTCTGTATCCATCATCCTGTGAGGGCTTCAGATGTATCAGAAACGGAAGTGAGAATGCAGTCTTGGTTCCTGTCACGGTAGCTTTCTCACACAAGTTTGAAACTAAGCCCTGCTCTGTTGGGTTTATATGAGGGCAGACTGTGAGGTTACCGTGTCATGTCATTGCCACATCCATCGGTGGCAACCATCATGGACAACTGTGTTTAGAATGTTGAAACTCTGGGTGTAATGCCAAATGGTGTTCGGCCATGTTCAGGGCTACTCGTAACCTTTGTGTCACCGCACTGAGGTCCAGACATTCACGGGGGAAAAGAGGTGACTCCTGGATATATGCTACCAATGCCTTGGATTTTCTCAATTCATCTCAAGACATTCTGAATTTTGGGTCTTTAGAAGAGTATAAACTGTGCTGCTTCTTGGCTGCACCGAAGGCAATAGATGTATGCCATCTAGTGGCCGATAATGGATCTGTGCCAGCAATTCACAGACCAGGCGTAAAACTAAATTGATTTCTAATCTCCAGATAAGCATTCGCAAGACACTGTTTTTATTTAGTTTTATTGACTGAACAATAAAGATGTTTATAATCCGGGGTAAAGTTAGAGTGATGGCTGCAGAGTATCACACATTATGCAAACACCTAGTTCATTTCCCGATGGGAAAGCAAGGCACCTCTAATATGTAACCTAAAGTAGTTAGTTAATAAATAAGATAAAAGAGAGTCTCACATTTTTATGAGAGATAATTTAAAAGAGATAGACACGTTTACAGCCACTGACTGGCAAGATAGCATCAAGCAGCAAACAACATAAAGACATCGGTATGGTTTTAATGGGACCTCCCGCTGGGTGCGGGGGACCGAGGCTCTGACCTTTCTGTTGACCAAATGCTAAAGAAACAAAGGAACCTTCTCACATCACAACAGTTCAGTCTGCAGATCTAGAGGATTTGGTTGCGTAGTAAACTTAGTCAACTCAATTCCAATGCGCACCAAAATAAATCCCTCTAATTATTTAACAGTGTGGTAACAGTGTGTACAGTAATGCGTATAATTTGCCCTTAAAAGCGCTGATCTTTCTAGAAAGATCCAAGAACTTACATGATTGTGTGTTTGTCCTCTTCTTTCTGTTTAAAAATAGTCCAGTCTACCAGAGAACTACAGCCCAGGCATACAAGTATGACCGTAGTGGTGTTGGACGATAATATGAGCACACTTGTGAGTGTGACAAGGTCATGGTCTTGTGAACACCTGTGCACGGGGCTTTATAAATCAGTAAACACCAGCAGCATGGCAAAACATACCAAGTCTTAGTCATGTGGCCACAACTAAGCAGGGATATTCTTAGAATTTACATTAAAGAACAGGCTCTCTCTTTCATGACCAAGTGGCCTTTGATTGAACAGAATACTATCACATTACAAGAAATATAAATATTAAATATCAGTACTGTAAGCTTACCTTACACACAGGCAGAGAGAAACGACACTGAATGGCACAGCTTGACACGAGAAGTCAAGTGAAGAAGCCTGGGTCGACCTTTTGTGCCACAAGTGTCCAACCAAGTGTCACCCCCCTCCCTGTGGAAACATACAAGCCTATAGGGGACTGGCATGTGACTAGATCATAACACAAACACACGCACACGCACACACAACCCTCCTCTCCATTCACAATGAACATTTGCGCAATATGTGAACCCTGAGGTTGAGTCCAGCAGTTAAGAGATACAATACCAAAGGTCGTTGTCTTTAAGGAACCAACAACACGCATGAATGGCTCCTGGACTGAAACCACATTTCAGAAGTGAAGTGAAGCAACGTGACATCCCTATACATTGTTTAATGAATAATTGTAGCTATCTGTTGTTATTGGTGGTTTTTTGTCCCAGTACCATGTGACACATTGGAGATGTGAAGATAGTGGCAGATAAAGACGGTTACAGATTCATGAAGAAAGACAAGACTTTGAGCCTCAAAGTCGTTTTGTATAGATTAAACTAAAATTGTGTAACCATAGCTTTCCCCATTCATCATATATTGACAGTAATACTGTATTTAGTTTTTCATTTAGATATTTTTTATATATCTAATCTTTTAACATATCTAATCATCTGTCTGTTATCATTGTAGGTAACTGACAGCCTTTTGCCAAGAGCTCAGCCGAGGAGAGGGAACATAGTTTTAGTAAATATAGGGGAAAGTTGAGCCTGAGTATCAAATGACACATAGTAACGGAGGTCACGGGGACCAAGGTCGTTTAATCATACCACCAAGTCACGCTATGCATGCTTGTTCTTCTGACTGCTATGGTAACCACGTTTGTCTGCAAAGAGTTGCGGATATAATGACATAACCACTATTACGTGAAACAGCAGAATAAATACACTTCACTTGACTATAACACAAATAACTATATGGACAGTTCAGACTTGTTCACATAAATATAAAGGGAAAAGAAAAAAAAGGGAATGTGTCTGGAGAAAGCAGTGTTGGATCTATTTTTCATAATGTAAATAATATAATATAAATAGTATTTTTGTGTGTTAATAAATAAATAAAACCAATAAAGACAAATACAGTTTAATAAAATAATTTAATATTTTTTAAAATTGTAACAGGCTTTATCTGCAGCTTTGAGCGTCATTGCGACTTTGTTTCAGAGTGAGTCACTGTGCAACAAACAGCAATATTGAACCTTGTTTCACTTTTACATACCGTATCGTCAGGGTGGAATTGTATTACACAGGTAGATTAGCGAAGCAACAATAAATTCCAATCAAACCACGTGGAAAACAGTAAACAGGCACTGCCACCGGTCTAACTGGCTTGATTTAGTGTCAGTTGATCTCACATATAGTTTTTATGGCAACAATGAAACGCAAAGCCACTACTAGGATTGTAGTCAATCTTTATTTGGACTAATCATATGCATACTTTAAAAATATTAAAATTTGTATAATCACAACTCGATAATTCCAAGTGATACCGGCACAGGCTGCATGTGTGAAAGGGGCTATTCTCA
>OMNO01048121.1:4826-16393 GCA_900303215.1 Trachyrincus scabrus
CCCCGGAGACACGTCGATATACCGTGAGCCCGCCGACCGCGGTATATCGATCTGTTGTTGTGATCACGTTTAGCTTAAGAGGTTGGCTAATGTTTGTTGCTACTGGCCCAGCCGACGCTAAGGTGAAGCTGCCCCGCCGCTGACCGTGTCGTTACGTGTCGGACATCCACTAACCTTCTCGGACGATGTGAGTCAAGTGTGTCGCGTCGTGAACGTGTTGTCGTACATGTGAGTGAATATTTAAACAACAAGAGAAAACAAGCGCGACGTGTCTCTGGGTGGGAAAAAAACAAAGGAAGCTAGACGGCACTTCCACCGTGTCAGAGCTGACAGGTGAGGAGGAGAAAACATAAACTTCCGGGAGTCTAGAGACCGTCCAAGTCCCTTCAAAATAAAAGTACATAATATATATATAATAAAACATAAACTTCCGGGAGTCCAGAGACTGTCCAAGTCCCTTCAAAATAAAAGTACGTATAATATATATATATAATAAAACATAAACTTCCGGGAGTCCAGAGACCGTCCAAGTCCCTTCAAAATAAAAGTACATTATATATATACATATATATATATATACTATACTCTTTTACATGTTCGCTGTTCTATGCATGTTCCCAAAAAACAACAACAAGAAATATAAAAATCGAGGTAACTTGTGCAACATATATAAATTATACAAAAACGTAGTTTTGAACATGGCCCAACTTGGTGTCCGAGTTGTTGGTTGGTGCCATAAGTTAGGTAGGCTAGATACCGGTGGGCATAATGTCATTTAGCAATTAGAGTTCAATAGCTAGCATGTTTAATTATGCTAAATAAGTTAGCTTCATCATTTTGACCATAAACCTCTCACAATCCGAATTGTGCTTTAACAGTTTCAATTGTCAGTGACTGAACATGACAACATGTATGATATGTGTTGTTATATAGATAGTTTGTTGTTAGGTTTGTTTTAATTGTTGAAGCCTTATATTTGCTGTCAGCCAAGGAACACTGACAATGGCCAATCCCCCCAACTTTGTGGGACCCATACCCAAACTCCTAAGTTCTACCAGCACCACCACAGACTTTAAAAGTCATGAAATGTCTTCACATGTGGAAGAAAATCAGATATGGGTCCAGTGTGAGTCACTGGACTGCTTCAAATGGAGGCTGCTACCTCAGGTGATTTGACTGTAGCTTTGTATACAGTTTATACAGTAGGCACGTTTTGGTTTTCTCATAGGAGTTATATATATTGTTTTAAATCAATATCTGATAACTGCTCTTAAAAATTCTGTGAGCAGTTTTTTGATAGTAGCTTCATAATTAGGATATAGGACATCTACAACACAGTGTTGTACAATGTTGACACAACAATCATTTTATCTTAAACTTAGTCCATAATCATGCTCCATGTCTCATCTCCATTTCCATTCAATCTCATAAGGTGAACAATGATGGTGTGAGGCTGAGCACAGAGCAGTCCTGGTTCTGCAGCATGAACCCAGATCCAGTGTACAGCTCGTGCACGGTGCCCCAGCAGCCCTTTCCATCTGCCTCCTTGCTCAAAAAGCATGGCTTGAATTTTGTCTTCTCACAGCTCCCTGTTGGAAGTCTTGTCTCTGCAAAGATGAGGGGATGGCCCTGGTAGGTTGTATACAGAGAGCGTTGTATTCTCGGTCCATGGGTTTTCATGAATCATGAATAAAAAAGGCATGTAGCACTAGCGTAGCACATACGTTAAAAAAACAAAAGACCTGTCAAATTCCAATGGGGATGGGGTGAGGTCATATGAGATGTAACACTGAGAAAATATACATAGCTCTAAACTAAACATTGCTTCAACTGTTATGCTGCTGAGTTATATTTAATAACATGAACATGAAATCTCCCTACCACCTCTGTGTAGCTACAAGGTTACAACTCCCCCACTCTCCTCTTTGTCAGAAAACGTTTGTTTATGTGCCTGCTTCCTGTTTTTGAATTGACTCTGGACAATGTTATGTTTTTTCAATCCTTTCACTGATTTTATCCATTCGTCAATGCATTCGAATTACTGTAGTGATGTATGTATGGTATAATGTGTACATCTGCACTTGGTGCTTTAAAAAAACAAATAAACTTGAAATTACATTTCCATGTGTGATTTGGTTGAATGCTTAGTTAGTAATAATTTAATAATTGAAAACACGCGATGACTGTATTTGTTTATTTGAGACTGTTAACTGGTATTATTCAATGTAGAATACTTCAAATGTGAGAGGGAATCTTTTTTTTTTTGACCAAGAATGGCGTGTCATCTGCATTTTAGGTGGCCAGCTATCTTGAGCCCTGACCCAGGCACAGGGATGTACTTGATTCAGGATGGAGATGTGAGCAGCTACCATGTTGAGTTCCTGGGCAACCCCCACAGCAGACATTGGACCAAGGCCCAGTGTGTGGGCAGTTACCGACTCATTGCTGCAAAGGTGCTTTTAAGATTCAAGACATCGACTCTTGTGTAAATTTACCAGTGGCTTAATTTTCAACAACCTCTGGCTGCATTCACATGAACACTTTGCACTTCATATGGCAAAACCGTTCCTAACTGCTTACTGTTTTCTATATTTTGTCCCCCGTCTATTTTGTAGGAGTTGAGAGTACTTAATGGTAGGCCTACTGACAGGAAGTCATGTGATTTTGCCATTCAGGAGGCTCACCAAATCACAAACATGTCATGTGAGGAAAGACTCCACTTTTGTCACTTCCAACCAAAGGACTGTAAGTTCTGCATAAATTACCTCCTAAAGTTAAAAAATATTCAAGACAGAATTCATCAATTTATTCATCACGATCTTGGTTACACCCTAATGTTGAGTAATTGTAGCTTTGTGTATGTGGGCTCCTGTCTACAGCAAGCTGACTTGCCACCAGTAGTATCCATCAACTACAACTAGCCATTCAGCGTACAATCAGTTCATGTGTTGCTTGGACGTCTTTGTGGTCACAATGGCATCTCACCATCTAGGCTAGGATGTTCATAATCCCCTGAAAATCTTCTAAAAAACAATACTACATAATCATTTTTGGGTATTCACAGTGAAACTGTGGATACTTATTGTTATTCCAGGGTTTCCGTATTATTGTTTTTGATTAGTAACAGCTATATCTCAGGCCCTGATTGGACAAAAGTTTTCAAATTTGTCCAACATATATGTATATGTATAAATCAAAATATTTCAATGAGCGACAATTTTCTATCAATCACAAGTCCACTTCAGAAGGTCCCAGGCCCTTGAAACTAGGGTTAGGGTTAGGGATAACGCTAACCCCCTCACTCAATCAATGATGTCACAGTGTCAATTTCAATAAGTGCTAAGCTAAGCGCCACTTCGCCCACAGGGGGGCGCAAAATCACACATAAACGGCATTTACTCCCAAACCATGACTGGGGACACTTATCTCATCGCCCCTGAGTGACGGGCCCTCGCGAATCGCGGGAAAAGGGCGGTCTCCGGGGTTGCTGTTGCTGGGGTCAGCGGTGCGTGCTGTGAATAACTTTTGAACAGCTTTCATTTTAGTTTCTTTTTGTTTTGCTGCAGTATTGACTCAAGCCAAGAAGCTGATGTGGGACATAGAGGACCTGGTGAAACAGTTAAACTCAGATGGCGGCTCCAGTCAGAGGCCACACAGCAAGGTATGGATTACTGATCGGACCGATCTGTGTTTCCATCCTCCATGTTGAAATGGTTTCACTTAGCTGCAGTGTGCACCTTGTTCATTACATTGGATGGCTCAAATCCAAATTATAACAGCCTGTTAAAAGTATGAGTAACACTAAACTGTGAGTGGTGTGTGTGTGTGTGTGTGTGTGTGTGTGTGTGTGTGCACGCGCACACACACAGTGTGTAAATCTGTGTCTGAACCAACTGGGGATCAAAGTCAGGTTGAGGTGATTTTTATGGAGACCTTTCCGTGGGCAGTTTATATGCACATGAATTCACATAATATATTATGCTGGTTATAGCAGTATAATGGTGTCACCCTTTTCAGTGTCTTGCATATCTTAGGCCTAGAATTTAATCAGTAATATATACATCGTTGACATTGGGTGCAGAAATGGCTATGCCAAAACAGGCCATGTGTTGAACTTCAAACGTACACTAGATGGAGCTCTAAATTTAGTGCTGCCAATAAGATTTGAATTCTCTTGATATATCAGAACAATGCTAGAAGAACACTGACATTTGCACAGACAGGCATTGTGTCCTCCTTATATATAAAATCTATTAGCAGTAAGTTTTTAATTATCAGGGACAATACATCTACTTGAGGGGCTTACATTCCAGCCCAGCCCATCTAGGTTCAGCTCCCAGAACAGAGAAAGACAAAGATTACAATTTGATTGCAATTGACATTCAGAACTGTGATCAGTTACATCTGTAAACTCCTATTCTGTTCTCTTCTGCGAGTGTGTTGCTATTACAGCACCACTTAGAGACCACATGCATAAGTTTGAAGGGTAGCTTCGGTAGATTTTGCATTAAAGTTTCTTTAAATTGGATGGCACAATGGCCATGTAGCCATTGTTAAACCCCAATTTGGTCTATTATGTGTAGAGTTTGCATCAGTCATCAGTCAGTGTATCCTACTGACTCGTAATACCGCTACCGTATTGAGTTCAGTGAACATTTGGACCTGTCCATTTCTTTCCCTTCCTCTCAATTGCACATTGTTTTTTCATTAACTGGATTCAATGATTGGCCGATTGGTTGGTTAATAAACTGCAATAATAAAGTGAGGTGAGGCATGGTGAGCCCTATAAATATTACATGCAGGCACGTGAGCCCACAGCGTGGTCCAATGGCTCATGTGTTCTCAAAACAGGACAAGAGATCCCGGTCGTGTCAGGGCAGGATAGAGGAGCACGGCGATGCCTTGATTGTTGAGGGCTTCAGGTTTGTAAGTGCAGCCTGCAGGGAGGAGCTGAGGAGCTGTGGTTCACAGCCTGGCCCAAGCAACATACAGTATGACTGATGGCTGAGGGGCTGATCGAGTGAAGACTTCCATTGGGATGGGCAAACCAAAGAGCTGCTGTGTAATACAATGGCAGTAAGCCTCATGGTAAGCTATATTTGTGTTTAATGACTTTTGCGTGTCATGATTTTTTGTATTCTTTGTTATTTATTACAGTTTGTTCGCCACAGTTTAAATGGTGACATCCATTCAAATAATTTGACGATCACGGTCATATTTGTATTCTTCTGTTCATGTTGCCAGTGTTGATGTGTGAAGTTATGTACATTTGCATTGGTATTTAAACAATTGAAAATGTCTTAATAGACTTCAAGCTGTATATGCCATCTTTTTGTAAATCTGTAATGCGAGAGCGCTGTCAATAAAAATAGTTATGCGTTTACACAAGGACAATATTCTTCATGCTGTGCGTAATGCACCGCACCTCCATGGGATTTCTGAATACAAAAATCTATTTTCTATGGACAATGAGTAATGCTGGAACATGTGCTTCAACTTTAAATATGGCTAAGTCTCCCTTTTGATGGAGCTCTTTTGTCCGCCAAAGGTTGCAGTTAGACTGCAGCTTTGTTATGGTAGGATTTAAGTGCTTAAAAAAAACACTTTGATCAAGAGGGTGCCAGAATCTTAAAGGGAATCATATAGAGGGTCTTTAGTCATCATGTTCTACAACCAAGGGGATCTCAGCAGATGTCAAGATCGTACGTCGTGCAATTCCTTTTGCATAATACAGTAGTTTCTGTTCTGTTCTGCTCCACGCGCACACAATGGAATCTGTTGGATGGTTAAGGGTCAGAGAACCACCGCCATACTGTTACTGTGTGTACTCTCGCAATACAGCGTGGTGATAGGACCAAAGACGCCCCTCCGGCTTTCTGTTTGAACGCCAGGAGCTGTTGGCGTGGCGACGCCGCCTCCCGCTTGTTCCTTGTTAGTCTCGCCTCTGTTCTCTGTGATCTTCTCAAAAAGTCTTGGAAAAAAAAAAGCTTCCACAGCTTGTTCTGCCTTCTCTTTCCGTGTTCTCTGTATTTACCACAGAAGAAGAAGAAGAAGAAGAAGAAGAAATCGACGCGTACCTGGACAGCACGCCGCGTGCACGCCACACACACAACAAATTCCAATTAATATGCTTCATTTCTTTACACAGCTTTCCACTGTTAACGCCGTTCCCCCAAGTAACGGGGGCTTTTCTCCGGCTTGCCCTGCTCTCGGGGCCCTGCCCTGCTCCCAGGGGGCCCGTGACACGCCTTACTCTTGTCCTGATGGTGACGCTGAATGTGGAGCACTACATCCATGCTTGACATGGCTTGGAACTGGAGGCCCTTGAAGTGGCGGTTTCTGCAGCAGCGTGACTAGCATGTCCCCGCTTTTTTAATAGAATTTTAAATGTGGTGAAATTGAGAGACAAACGACCCTCGCTGGGAAGCGGAAAGCAAAGCAGTTGTTTGGTTGTTAAGTGAACAAGCGAGACCTGCTGATAGATTTAACAAATGTCAGAGCATCAATACTGCCAATTATAATGTTGGCTGAATGATCCAAGCCAGAGGTTTACCAAGCATCAGCATACTAAATGAACATGCATAATATATGCAAATGAGGTCATTATTATGCATGTGCCAGTCGAGTGCACAAATGAAGTGCTTGTTTGCAGTACCCGGGGATGGGTTAGCAAGCTTGAGTGCTATGACAACATATTAGAGAAATAATGGTCACTTGAAAAATCTAATTAGTTTTACATGGACATCAATTTGGCTGCAGACTGTAGTCTTTACATTTGAAAAGTCAGTTTGAATTATCATATGCATTATCAATTTAGAACGTACGTCAAGATACAAATTCTGTAGCGAGAATCCATTTCTTTTGCAAGTATTACACAGAACAAACGCAAATCTGAATCTGAGTCATACACAGCACCATGTACTTGTGTCCTGTAATCAGCGATTTCGGAAATGCTGCCAGTTTGTGATACGCTGTATTGGTGATGACAAGTTATTCATTGACTGCTGATTGTCATGTTTTTGTCTGCAAAAGTGCTGCATGAATTATTAATGCATTGCAGCCCACGTAATTGGATGTTGATGACAAAAGACTGGACTCAGAAAACTGGAGGGCTGGCTGTTTCTTAGCAATTAATCAGTTGCCTGTTCTACAATCACTTCTGACAGTTTGGGAACTTTGAACCTATCCAAACTGAAATAACTCAAGACAAGTACTCCTTCACATGATCTCAAAGTACAAGCAGTTTTCTGGCATATATTTCTGGAGAGGCTCTTTTGTGGTGTATTGCTGATTTGTGTCTGCCTATGTGCTTGTTACATTTTAGTCTGAGCCATCATCTCCTGTCTAACTACATTTAGGGCTGGGTCATTTTTTGTTTTTAAATGTGATTGTTTTTCCTGTGCCATTGTAACATTGTCCGAAACATTGTAAGACCCAGTCTTATATTCTATTCTGATTAAAAAGAACAATAATGTACTATTTTTTATTCCATATAATATCATATAATAATGAAATAATCGAGTCTGATTTGAAAATATACATTTGTTTGGATAGCATCCTGTCCAGTTTGTCATGTTGAGCCTTGGCTTTTTAACTGCTAGTTCGTGACAAAGGAGGGGAATTGAATGAGTAGAATCCATGAAAGTACAAAAATGTTCATGGTTATAGCAAGGATACAAAACAATTGCAAAGTGCAAATGTTGTATATTGTGCATGATTTTACATACTTCTACCAGAGAGGGGCAGTAGTCATTTGCCAGTGTTTCTCGTTGGACTGTGTGTCAGTGAATGTTCCACTTAATGAATAATAATGAATGACAGACATATAACATTGAACCCAAAATGGATTTCCAGAGAAGTAGTTTACAGTAATCTTTGTGTTTATGAATTATTGAACCTGTAATACATCCATTAAGTACAGTATGAATTTATACTCGGGGCATGTTTAGCACTCAAGCATAATAGCATGTTTTCACCCTGTAGAGAAATTATATTGAAAGATATGCATAGTTACAGAGTCCGATACACAAGTTACAGTCCTATGCCCCTCTCGCTTTTCTTGGCAACCATCAATATCATTTTGGATTTGGCATCCATTGCTGCTGGGTCTTCTGGTGGAGGACAAGGCCTGTCCTGGAGTCCGTAGGATATAAACAAACTATGATATAACCAAAACTACACTATGAACGATCCGTTTGAGGGGACGCACAGTCATTGTCCAAACAGGATATACCTCTGTAGAGAAACGCACCTCACCACACCTGATGTTCAGATTAGAATCAGTTTTACAGGAGTTATTCAACCTTTAATCATCCAGAGGTAGGTTCACTTCGTATACAGCACCGTGCTCTTAGAACACACGTGTTTTTGGCCCAGTCGGGATTCAAACCCTCAACAAGAGTTTTGTTGTGAGGCAACACCAGCGCTAACCACCGGCACTGCCTTGCTGCCCGGATAACAATCAATGTTTTAACTGAAAGGACCATATATCATCTAACTGTCTGCAGGGTCACCGAACCTCACCGAAAACAAACAAATCAAACTAAGACTCAGGACCAGCCTCCCTTTCACTCCATCTCAAAACTCTGGAGGACCGTGCTGTGAACACTGGCCACTGAAAGCCATCAATGGAGCATCAACCAAAGCTGTGATTGATGACCTCAGAAAACTGAGACTTTTAAAGGCGTTTAAAGCACTGCTCGCCTCGAGGGCTTAAATGGAATTTCTTATTATAAATGAGTTGGGTTGTTCTTATTTTTTTTCCTCCCAAGAATGGTATAGACAAGATTCCTGTGACATATACGGTAACACATCCTGACACCCTGTCACAGAGTGACCCGAAGCTATACAGCACTGAAATTAAGAAGGATTCAACTTCTTTTCAGAATGTAGTGCGTACAGCAGCTCAGGTTCTCCCCGTCATGTAGCACCATCGAGATAAATAAAGCAAACAGAGTGTTTTTGTTCACACTGCCCACTCTCCGTTCACAGAATGGCCACCGATAAACCCAAAGGGTGTGAATCGTATCCATGTAAACACGCTCACTGTTGAATGAGGAGCGTTGAGTGGTAGGTTTCCATGACGCTGTCGGTTTCGAATTATAACAAATGCATTGCGGTATGTGGTAGATTCAGGTTCACACTGTTAGAGATACAGGCGTTATTTAGATTAAATATATTGTTTACACTACACTGTGGTCATATGCATCTCTGATCAACTCAGAATTTTCAATTTCAATTGTCATATTTCCATAAGCACACATTCATAAATAAATCACCAGCGCAATTTGTCTCACTATTGCAAACATCCGTGAGCTGGTTACACTTTTCTCAATTGGCTGGCTGAGCTATTCCAAAATTGGAGAAACTCCATGGCCTCCATTGAAGGGTGCCATCATGGGCCCCGGATCCACTAAGCTGCACTCCCGTAGGGGTGCGTTGCACAGTGTGTCATGCACAGTTCTAGCATTACCCTCTTGTGCTCCCCAGCACGCCATCTCTCCACAGCAAGGCAACATGGCCGTCTACCTCCCTCTGTTTGTTTATTACTGTATGTACAGCACATGCTCCGCCACAAGGGAAAGGATTACTGTTGCAAACCACTGTCTGAAATGTCAAACAAGACAAACTTTTACTTTGCCCCACCACCACCACCACCACCACCTCCTCCTCCTCCTCCTCCTCCTCCTCCTCTCCATAGTGGTGCCGAGATTGCTGCATGTTATTAGGGGTCGGAGACTTAGAAGGCCCCCCGTGTCCCGGGCCGCTGTGTGTGTGGTGTTGGAACACAGACTGCCCTGGGCCTCTCTGGACTGGCTAAGCGGAGCAGCAGCAGGGGCATCCAAGGCCTCCCCTTTTGTTTTCCGACTGAGCCAATTAGAGAGAAAGATAGCATCTGCTGTGAAAGGAGGACAATTGCTTGTTGAGCATGTGTGTGTGGAGGAGAGAGAGCGCGCGAGAGAGAGAGAGAGAGAGAGAGAGAGAGAGAGAGAGAGAGAGAGAGACAGTGCAATTGCATTTGTTTGTGCACAAGGGAGATGTCGCGTCTGCATTTTTTTTTGTACAGTTCTGAATGCGTGTGGAATTATTAAAAAAAAGGAGTTGTGCACAGGGAGGGAGACGAGCAACATACGCCAACCGCGCCTGGAAACACAGGGGCGGTGATGACGGACTATTCCGGATGACGGGACTGGAAGCCGTGTGGCCTCAGCTGCTCTGGTTCAGCTGAGGCAACAGACGGCCGGGCAGCAAATCAGTAGAAAGGCGCCGCTAAATTAGAAGAAGAGTCGCTGCATTCATTCACAGAGGCTTCTGTGGAAAAGAAAGAAAGTCACTTGTGTTGAGTGGCAGACTGGCTCCGCTGTGAGCTGGTGGAACTTTCTGACTGCACAGCGAGTGCAGTGAGTTTCACTTCATCTTTCCTCTCCATTGGACCTGGAGGTCATATTCCCTACCTGCTGTTGTCTCAAATTTAACAGAGTTTGATGTCTCCACTTTTCTGGCAAATGAGTAAAGAGTTGTACGTGTGCATCTGTGCGTGTCTGTGTGTGTGTGTGTGTGTGTGTGTGTGTGTGTGTGTACGTGCACCTGAGTGTGTATGTGTGCTTATACCGATGTGCATGTGTGTATTTCCTTCCTCTTAAACCTGCATGGATATGTGCTGGTGTGTGTGTGTGTGTGTGTGTGTGTTGGTGTGTGAGGCAGAGCTAGCTTGCACCTCTGACTTGGCCAGCCGGCTCCACCATATGGCCACATTTATCATGTATCTCACTATTCATTAAACCTGCCCTTGCTGGAGTGCAGTAGCACTGTGGGGGTCCTGTATCCCTCATCAGAAAGACTGAGCACCGGTCCGCTTGCTAACTCATCTCTGCTTGTCGATCTCTGCTTATACTCCCTGTGCCTAAAGGCACTCATTAAGGCGGTATAAATAAACAAATGCATCTCAACCATAGCTGAAACGACGAGTTGGTTATTTGAATGAATTGCTTCTATTTTTAATAATCGATATTTTGCCGTTTATATATATATATAAAATACAGGCATTTAGCTTCAGAAATGCTTGTCTCTGTTTCAGATCAGTGTGACATGAATACTCGCATTTCTTACATTACGTTTCTTGAGTGCTTCTCAGACAAAGCAAGCTCATTTAAGAGCCCACTGTGCATTCTGATGCGACGAGTATTCATCATTCTTTATGACATTTCACGAATGATAAATGATTCATCGATTAATCAGGAAAGATTAATCATCACCTTTTTTTTGTTTAAGGTCAACTGACTGCAGTACTGGAAAGTAAGGGTAATACTGAGCGGCATCAGTAATCATTACAGCGAGCCCCTAGCTTGCATCATCTTGCGTTGAAAAGGTTTATTCAAAACACGTTTATTCGGTCCGGCATACCTTAAACGGGGTTGTTTGTGTACTAAAAGAAAATCTGAGTCTTCTATTCCTACCCATTTTATCTGACTGCCTCCCCGTGGCCCCTCTCCCAATCCTGTTGTTTTTATAGTTTCTACAGTATAGTAGCCATTGAGTGTTCTTGTTTTCACACTGCTTCTCTCCGT
>OMNO01048240.1:2575-12809 GCA_900303215.1 Trachyrincus scabrus
ATTATATATATGTTAGTATGTATATATATATATATTTCCAGATTGTAAATACATTCATGTTTTGTTATTATGGATACTTTTATGGTGACATGTTTAGTTACTATATATTATATCATATGTCATATATAATGCTTGTATAAATGTGCATCTCTGACACCTCCCCAACGTTTAGGTACAGACCCAGAGGAAACCATCCTCAATGCCTTCAAGATGTTTGACCCAGAGGGGAAGGGTGTACTCCGGGGCGATGAGTAAGCACGATATTCTATGTTTATATCATCTGTTGATTATAGATAAATATACACAGACACACAATTTAAACATTGTGTTCATATTCTGATAACATGCGTTACAATTCAACCTTTACCCGATCCTGTTTATCACCTGTGACAGATGGTATGTGTAGCTAATGTCTACATGGTATGTTCTATATTTTAACACGCAGGCAAATAACTAAAGAGAATATAAACATAATTTCATATTTAATATTTCTATAAACCTTGTCATTTTCAGCATCAAATACTGCCTCATGTCTCAGGCGGACAAGTTTACTGAGGATGAGGTAATACTATGTTCCAGATAGCATTTAGTTAGCTCACCCACATCACCCATGTATCACCTAACTCATGGTAGTCTTAATAATACAACTTGTAATGCACCCATTATAATATAACCCGTCATAACAGAAAACGAAAGCGTATGCAAGAGAAAGAGAAAGAGAAAGAGAAAGAGTATGCAATCTGTATTTGATTTTGATATTTTATTTTTCCCCACTAATTAGTTCACAAAACAAAGTATGGAACATATCAACTAGTCAATAATGAAATAAGCAATTATTTCTACAATGAATAAATGAACAATAACTATTCAAAGACACGATCCTGCAGCAACATCTGCTGGAGGTACTGTTCAGATAACCCATTCACTTCAGATAAAAGAATAAGGAGCTCAAATGTGTTTTTCTTCATAATAATCAGAATTAATGCAGTCACTGACATTCTCTAGTCCAGTCAAGATAGTCCTCAACAGAACACATTTTCATTCAGTTGATACAAACCAAAGTCACTTATTGCACTATATTATGCATATATAAAGGGCATTCAATTTGATCAACAAATAATCAACAAATCAATACATACACGTGTGGATGTGTAGCTAGTCAGAAGACGGCTCATTGTGTTGTTTTGTTCCAGGTTAACCAGATGTTCACCAACTTCCCCCTGGATGTGGCCGGCAACCTGGACTACAAGAACCTGTGTTACGTTATCACTCATGGGGAGGACAAGGAGCAGGAGTAAAGGCCTACTGAAGCCCTACTATTGTCATAGTAACCGCCACACAGCCCTACTGAACTGTCCTAGTAACCGCCACACAGCCCTACTGAACTGTCTCGTCTGTAGTAACACACAGCCCTACTGAACTGTCCTACTAACCCGCCACACAGCCCCCACAATAAAACTGTTTTCAAATTCCAATGGCTGCTTTGTTACTGTGTGTATCTATATCGTGCTATAGGTATCTATAGGTGCTACATGCACACTGCACAAGTTTGCCTTCAGGGCTTTCTGCCAGACATCTTCATGCCAGAGAGGCTTTAGGAAGTCAGGTGACGTAGCATAAAGAGTGACATGAAGTACATGAAGGGAGGAGGTAGTGGTGGATGAATGGGTTAAACACAGGACTTTCACCCAGCAGACCGGGGGTTTATGTCCTGTGTTAATTTTATACTTTCAGTTGACTTATTATTTTCAGTTTTCAGTGGCAGTTTGGTTAGCTTTAGGCAACACAACTACTTGGTCAGGTTTAGGCAACACAACTACTCGGTTAGGTTTCCCGTCTTTGGGCAGAGTCCGAGGAGCTCTACTGTAAAGCGTTTGGCTTGGTTAAGGGTCAGGCATGCCCGCCCACAGCCGGACTCCTCCCTCCTCTTGGTGGGCAGGCTTTATTGTGAGAGTCCAAGTTCCCAAAGACATTGTGGCAGAAAGTTTGATAGGAATGTATGGAGATGCAAGCGTGCTTGTTCCCCAGTAATAGATTCAGAACGCCAGCTCAACTCCCACTTCCCACCAATTAAAAGTCCCCTGAGAATGTATTTCTCACAATATAACTTATCAGTGAAAAAGATAAGAGATATAAAAGATATGCATATGTTGTGGTAAAGAGTAGAACAACTGGAAGCCTTTTTGATAAATGGTCAATGTATACATCCACAGCGCCTCTAGTCTTCTGGACAGATTGTTAATAGGACGTAAGTAAAAAGGTAAATAGAAATAGAAAAGAATAGAAAAGAAAAGAGCCATTACATGTGTGTGTGTGTGTGTGTGTGTGTGTGTGTGTGTGTGTGTGTGTGTGTGAGGCGGTCTTGCACAGTGTTAAAGAGGACGGATGTGGTGGTGTGACCATATTTCGGAAAGAGGAAGCACATGAACGTCTCCTCAAGAGGTCATGCGCATTTTCTTTTGTCTGTCAAACCGTCAAAGAGACTTCTGTGAAGATAACAGCAAGGTATGACACATATCACGATCAAAAATACAGCTTGCTTACTTGGTTACAAGATTTGAAAATGTAGAATATCTTGCTGCTTTTTGCATGGCACCTATTGAGGTTCATCAGTAACAATTCATTAATCGTTTTCACAATACTTTCAATTTCATAATACCTGTTTCTACTTCAGTACGAATGGTAGTCTCTCCCAAACCAGCTCACCACTGAGATGAAAGAGCAGTGGAACAAGATAACTGCAGTTAAGTCTTTCATGTAGAAGAGACGAGTAAACAGTGCGACAAACAAATTCAACCAGAGAGAGTGGATTGAATGTAGGCCTCTAACTTATTGTTATAAAATATGTTTATAAAGCTTGAGGAAGAAGGCTTACGTGGTGAATGGAGGGTGAAACAGATCACTCCAATAATGTATAACGATACATGCGACAATATGTAGGTTTACACGACCACATATATGAAGTGAATGAGTGAAGCTGACTGGATGAACTCTGTGTGTTTTAGGCATGACAGTCATCGGCGTTAATGAGGGGGTAGTGCTGATGCTGTCTTTGGCATCACTCAGCATGCTGTTCCTTCTGTGTCTCAAGTGCAAAAAGAAATCCAGTACGTTTGTTTTCTCTCTCTCAAAATTGTACAATATGTTTTTTGGAAAGTGAGAATGATTTATTTTCTATTCATAATCAATTTCACCATTATGATCAATTTGTGATTTTCTTTGTGAAAGCTCTGTACGTAACAATCGTATTACTCATTTGTATTTGTAATGCACCTGTTTAAAACAATGTTTTAAAAAATGCATTACATAAAATGGTCAAATCAAAGTTTAAAACTAAAAAAAAAAGATAACAGACTCCTCTCTCATGCAGAAATCATACAAGAGGAAACCTCAGTATATCACCCTCAGACATTGTGAGTATTTCTTTATATCTGGAGCCCGGAGATGGATTATGATTCATGTCGTTACATTTCTTCATTAATCTTATCAACATTTCTTATGTTTTGTCTTTCTATTACTCCCTTTACATCAGATAATTGGGCTGTTTTATTTACACGTATTTACAGATCCCGAGATGTGTTCATAGATTGTAAATAGTTTCTAATGCCTGAAAAATAATCCAGATAATTTAAAATTGTGCTGTGATCACAAATGGATCCCATTTTAAGAGCTGCAAGCTTAAAAAGTGATATTTGTTATAAAAAGTTGTTTGTTGTTTATTATATTCAAAGATTCAAATATTTAGTTTGATATTATAGTCAGTATGTTTATATTGTTACAAGATTCATAATTTGTATTATAGTATATAGGACATAAAGATATAAGAGGATATTTAAAATAGGCATTTTGCATTTTAAAAGATCATCTTAAATAGTGTTTTACCAACAGCCAGCGTGAAGGCAGCCGGTTCGCTGTCACGCGGTCCAAAACAGGTAAATCCATTGTTTTGACTTAATTACATTATACTATGCATTATATTGCCCTAAATAGACTTAATTACAACATTTATTCAAATGCACATTCATTGAGCAATTTAGTGGTATTTGCTAGAGATGTGTGTGTTGAGGGAAGAAATTCTGTGGGACAAATGATATGTTATATTTTATTCTCATGTTTGGTATCATTTTGTGATTATTAATGAACTTATGGTATATTATTTTCTAGTCACACGGCCCAATCAGATGACAGCACAGAACCCAGAGTATGTACACAACATGAGCTCCGCTGCATTAGAACGAGTATTAAATCTTATTTTAACATATATCTGTCACTTTCTAGGGGATGTATAGCGAGGCGTTCACATACTTCTCAAGGTAAGACTGCCAGTATGTAACCTTTCTTGATTTTATTTTTTCATAAAAAAAGACTAAATGAAATATTATTTTAATACCATGCGCCAAACTTGATGATGATGCAATTTTCATATTCACAAGGTAATCTTTTTGTCAACCGTTAAACGTAATGTTTTTAATGATATGGAATATTTTGTTCTTCTATTCACACTTGAATTTCTATTTTAAGAAATGTAAGATAAAAGCCATTATTTGTACATTTACTATTACAGATGGAAATGAGGATTATACACTTGTCATTGGCGGTAAGTAATGTACAGATGGTATGAGTTTGACACATTTATTAATAGGTATATAATATACTGTAATTACCATACATATTGATCATCAAGCTTCGTGGAAAAGGTAAAGATAAACAACATTGTTTTGCAGATCAAGACAATTTTGAGCCAACATATGTGTGAGTGTGTCATCCCCTATGTGTATGGTCACTACATTTTATGCATTGTTCAGCCAAATTCCTCCAATACATTTCATCTGTCGTTGATGATTTGTATTGTTTTCTGTACAGCGCAGCACTTCCGATCGCAGTGTATGAAAACATTGCAGAAATGAAAGAAGCATCGTCTGGTGAGCACGTATTTTAGTATTTTGCTTTGTAAAACATTGAAGATTGCAGTTATGTTGATATGGAAATGTGTTTTTTTTAAGGTACTTCAAATACCAAATAAATCTATTGTGGTTGGATTGTCAAATGTTTTCACACGTTCATGAGACCAATGGCCTTCACATGTGGGCTAAAAGTCAAGCGGAATTATATAATGTCCTGACACTGTGATTGGTGTTACGTCTTAGTGTATGGACATGTGTTGTTTGTCATATTATATATATTATATATATATATATATATATATATATATATATTGAACAACCTCATAGGGCCAGGCCAGGCCGTTTCTTGCTATATGCAGACTACGTGGTTGCATAGGCTCCCTGAAGCTCCTAGAGGGCCCCCAAGCTGCCATTTTAGACTTTTATATATATAAAAATGTATTGTTTTTTTGGGGGAAAGGGATATTTTTATATGTTTAGTATTTATCAGTTGCAATGTTAATTTTGATGCCTTAACAAATTTGTTCCTAACATTTAGAATAAACATTAAACATTTGAAGGAAAATGCAGCATCTGTTTAATTTATGCACATTGGGGAGATGTTATAATGCAGATTCGGTAAATCCTGTACGTTTTCAGGAGTTTCTTGATGTAGGGGAGCCCCAGTGTTTCCCATTTATTATCATTTTCTGTAGTTTTAAATTGCTGGGGTCAACTTGAGATGTTCAATTTTCTTAAGATTTTCGAGAGTCTTTCACAGATCTAGCCTATTTTTTCCCCTTCGAATGCACCAGATTGATGCATTTAAATGATAAATGCATGCCCCCGGACCACCTTAGATGGTTTGGAATCCCCCCACCATAGTTTGTGAAACAACATTTTGCATAGGGCCCCCAAAACGCTAGAAATGGCCCTGGCATACACATACAAGAAAATCTAACACACTTGTACTTGTGTGGTATAATATTATAAATATTTTAACCTACAATCTTAAGCTCAAATATACCTGATATATGCATTCCATCTTCCTTTCTTTTAGCTTCCAATTTATGTGACTATGAAAACATTTTGACGATCACCGATGGTATGTTGGTTCTAAAGTAATATTTGTATTACCTCAAAGTTATCCGTTTTTTTTAATCAAACTCACGCTCAACGAGTTACACGGATGTGGTGTATCGATTAAAATGGCAGAATACATTTCTCTAAACTGCTGTTTCATTTCAACAGATGATGATTATGAAAACGCCAGTTTCTTAAAAACCATTCAGGATTCAAAAGGTAAGGGCATTAAATAGAGTATCATATTACGTTGTTACCTTAAAGGGGAATTCCACTTTAAAACACTTCTGAGGTCATGTTCTGTGTTGTGTGACAGTTTTCAGGTTGCTTGCTTCAATACTTGGATATTAGCAACCCCCCCCCACCCCCCATCCAATAGAAGTCCATTCAACGTCAAACTCCACGTTAGACTCGTAAACACACGTCCCTGCTTCTCATGACTGATATTGTCCGTCTAATGAATGTGTCGACATTTTTAGATTAGTTATTTCATTATGTTAATATTTTACCTGTTTGTTGATTTCCTTAGAAGTAGAACCTGGCGGTTTAGTGTCGAACTCGAGGATGCATATCATTGTTCTGATGTAGGCGAACCTGCAGACAATAACATTGTCTATTATTAGTAGGTAACCCTATAACAACAGCCAGCAAGCTGTCTACCTGTTACCGTAGACATCCTGTAACAACAGCCAGCAAGCTGTCTGACTGTTACCGTAGACATCCTATAACAACAGCCAGCAAGCTGTCTACCTGTTACCGTAGACATCCTATAACAACAGCCAGCAAGCTGTCTGACTGTTACCGTAGACATCCTATAACAACAGCCAGCAAGCTGTCTGACTGTTACCGTAGACATCCTATGTATCTCAGACAGACACGCTTGCGTTAGCCAGCCTCAGCACCTACCTGGAGCGGTTCAACCGACGATGAGGGTACAGGTCCGGGGGGGGTTGCTCACACGGTTGTCAAAATAACCGTGTGAAGCAAGCAACCTAAAAACTGTCTGGGGTGCACACAAAAGCCTGAGTGCCGGTGTGAAAATGACCCCAGAAGTGTTTTAAAGTGTTTTAAACCCTTTAGGTTTCCTAGCTCTTTTTTTTTACACTTCTCAAATGAATTGTAACTCTTCTTTTTGACAGCTGAACCATGCTATGTGAATAGTAGTAATGTGCCAGCTAATGTGAACACCACCAGATAGACGGGGACGTTTCAAGAATAAATGACCAGAAGGAGCAGAACATGGTATTCATAGCACATGTGTGTTCATTAGTGTAACCAGAAATGGTATAATGTATGGAGGGCCATTGACGTCTTTCTCTGTCCAATGCATGGCCATTGAAGTGGTTAAAAAATTATTTATAGTGCTGGGGTTTCTTAATGATAAGCTGCTGGTGTATTGTTTTGGTTTGCATTACCATGAGGAAACTTGAGGGCATTACTAGCGGTGGCCAGCAGGAAGGGACATGTCTATGTGATTGTAACTTGAAATCTCCAAATAAATTCTAGACTTCAAATAATACCTGTGCCAAACTGTCCCGCTGGCCTGTAGCTGTAGGATGTAGCTGAGACTGTAGCTGCAGGATGTAGCTGAGACTGTAGCTGTAGGATGTAGCTGAGACTGTAGCTTTAGGATGTAGCTGAGAATGTAGCTGTAGGATGTAGCTGAGACTGTAGCTGTAGGATGTAGCCGAGACTGTAGCTGTAGGATGTAGACTGACCTGGTTATATCTCACTGTGACATCACAACCCACACAGTGGTACCACGACACAATCGTAGTAAAAATGATAATGTGGACAATGTAATAAGTATGTTGTGCTCGTTTAAAAGGAAGAAAGTTCACACTTATTTGTTGAACTATCTTAGCACAGGAAGCCACAGAGAACATCTTACCCATGGGCCATTACAGTATCTGTATTTCGCAGAATAGCCCCCGCAAACCTACACTCATACATGCAACCGCACACAGTTGAGCATTTTCCAACGCTGTGTCGGCTGAAACTAGCTACCCTTAAAACCTTTAATCACTGCAATAAAGTTAAGTCATCAAACGTGTCTCATTTATTCAAGCATATCAGTGTGCTTTGACTGATTTTTTAAATTTTTTATAGATGGCACATTAGGGAAGAATCGGTTTAAATCTCAAAACGGCTTTAATGCTGATGTCTGTAGGTTGTCTGTGAGCATCGTTAAACAGATGCTTGATTCCTACTACCTTAAGAGTCAAACACCTATCCCTGTAATCACAGTGTGCCCTAAATGATTAGTACTTCACAAATATGCACATGTAGTTTCAAAATAAAAGACTATTATTATATGAACGCCCTTAATGCGATACAGAACATTTGTTATGAGTTCTCCCTCGAGTGGATAGGCAAGTACAATATACAAATAATATACAAAATACAAATAATATACAATATACCAATAATGAAACAAGTGAACACCCCCACCTGGTGGCAGACTCTGGGTAAGCAGGTAAGTATAACTACATCTACAACACTAACAATCTCACTCTGAATTTAGTAACCTTTCTATCATAACGAGCAGAATTGTCAGCAAAAATAAAGTACTAGTTCAGTTACATTTAAGTGGTATGCTTAGTCGGTTTTTATTGAGAAATGTGGACAAACAAATTAGGAGAATAAAAACATTATGACATGAATAGGCCAAGTTTGAGTTAGGTCTATTGCATCGGAAAATGAAAAGCACACACCTTACATAATAACTTATGTTTATATGTTATGTTATGTTATGTTATGTTTGTTAGTAATACACACTATAATAAAGTCATGCATCAGAATGCTGTGACGTATTTAACCATAACGCAATGTAGACGAGATGCTAACATGACATGATGGTAAAGAGAGTGGATTAACAAAGCGAGCGGATCTATAAATCAATTATAAAGAGTGTAATAAATAAACAGCGTGTATTGTTTGCAGAAAGCCAGTCAGTAAGTGTACTTCCGCGCACGCGTGGATTGGGACAGCATCAGCATCGACGGCGTTTCTTTTTTCTCCATTGATCGGGGATATATAGAAAACACCAGTCGACGGATGTGTTACAGACTACTGACACACTGGATATAACCCGCAAACACGTTTTATTTGTTTTTACGACTCAACCAATATATATATTTTTGTAGAATGATTGTTGCAAAAAGGAGACGCTTCTAGTCAGGCAGGTAAGGTAACAGCGCATCACCGGCAGACGCAAACCAAACGACCGGTCTTTTCGAAATGACGCGACTCGTCCTGCAGCCGACATGATGCAGAAATGATGCAGGTTTCATAAAACCAATAACAGGAATCCAATGTAAACACTCAGGGTTGAACTGTTGACGATTCTGGAGTCATTGCCTTTAAATGCCTAAGCTATTAAATGGGGCGCCACCACCTCCATACAGATGTGAAGTGTGAACCCTAGGCCCGATCCTTGTTTCAAACGGTTTCTACATCTGTTTGTTAAGAGTGACCAGACCCCCGCTCCGCCTTTTTTATCCGCATTTTGTTTAGCACTGCCTTTAAAAAAAAAGAAAAAAAGCACAACTCCTGTCTGCTGCCTTATTGAAATATGTAAAGATGGTTCTGTTATCCTACAGTCGTCCAGTAGGCCCTAGTTCATATACATTTGGGTATCATTTACTACTGCTATAGCCTTGTATTTTATTTATCATGCAAGTTGAATCAATGTTAAATTATGCTATGAAAAGTTAATTTCATAGGCCATCTCATTACATCCACATCCAAAATAATATTCCTTGATGTAAACAACAAACCTTGCAGATTTCAAACCAATAATAACAGGCCTTATATGAAGTATCGGCTTGTAAAATGTAGTAGAACCAATGAAATGACAAAGGACACCGTAACCCTGTGTGTCTCTGTGTTTCTCCGTGTCCGGGCAGGAATGAGCGGACGTCTGATTGTTGTCGCCTGCCTCTTCTAAATTCCACCGTCACGGTGGAAGAGAACGGCACCTCCTGGCAACAGGCCTGCACAAATCTGGGTTTCAGTCCCTCCCTGACCTGTCCCACACATTTGTGTAAGGCTTGTGGTAGCCATTTTGACTCTCTCGCACAGAAGGTAAGGAAGGACCACACACAACGAGCCTAAATGGGCCTAAGATGTGGGTTGTCCGTGTGTGTGTCTTCGGTACGCGTTTGTCTCGCTCCGTATGAATCAGGCTATAACCGAGTTATATTCTGTCTCGCCACAGCATGTCTGCGGGGATTGCAAGAAGAACTTCTGTGGCCGCTGCTCGGCGG
>OMNO01048266.1:5869-16510 GCA_900303215.1 Trachyrincus scabrus
TCTTAATACCACTCTCCTGGGACTGACTTCACCGCTCACTCTCCCATCTCGTAACCAAACACCTTAAAATAGCTTAAAAATACCGGGGTTCATGTTACAACCTCTTTTTGCCTTATTTTGTCTTTTGACTTTTCATATTTGTACAGTATTTTATGTTGGGGCCCCTGGTAAGCTAGCTAAACGTAAGGAAGCGCCTCTCCCGTGTTTTCAGAGAAACGGAATTCCACCCCGGGGGGTCCCAGAGCTTTACCGCCCTCGAAAAGACACTCACTGGAACCTGAACCGGTTGAAACCCAGCACATTTCTCATCGACCTCCGCCATCTTTGTTTTGGTTTCATTTTCACCTTGGTGGAGGACCTGTCGAGATCTTGGGCTGAAGGGGTTGGTGTCGGTTGATACGGGGGAGATACGGTTTCTATGGGGACTTGGTGACAGGAAATGCCGGCTGTTTGAGTTAAATGTTGGGACTTGCAGGGGGTGGGGGGGTGCAATATGAGTTAAGGACAATCGTTCAACAACCTTACATTTTGTCTATTGATACACTGGCATAGCAGCAAGTTCTATTCAAGATTGGCTATAGAAAATATTTCAAATGGGGTTTTGGTTCTGGAGATGTAAAGAAACTCCATACCTTCCAGAATTGTAAAACAATGTTTCAGTTCTCGAAATGTACTGCTGTTTTACACGTTTTGAGCTTAAAATAATTCTAACAGGATATATTAAGCTCTTTCTGATAAGCGATTGACTTAACCTTAATTGGTAACACATGTATTTAATGATACATATATTTATACTGTTTGTCTGTTGTTTCTTGAGGAGTGTTCCTGTCTACGTGGGTCTTTGTGCATGACTGAGAGCATGTCCGTGTTTGTTTATCATTTTTATCCTCTTTTTTTTTTCTTTTTTTTTCCAATGGTTTGAAAAATATTCCCCCCCCCCACCAAACTTTTAGCACACAGAGCAGGTCAACCCAATGGTGGGACAAATTGAATTTTAGATCAACACGGATCAAACAAAAAGTATTCACAATTGTGTTCCAACAGTCAAGGTCTATTGTCAGAATGTGTTCATAACTCTGACTCTGTTGTAATGAACGAACAGTTTTATTTTTAACGGTGGAGAATCTTGGGTTTAGACTGTACGTCTGCGACGACTGCATGACTTTGCACTGGATACAAACAAAAGGGATTTATTTAGTCTGTTTTATTGACATGCTCATGTATCCTTTAATTACTGTCTGCAGGGCTGGCTTTGCTCTGTTAGGACTAATGAATGCACACACACACACACACACACACACACAGTTACTCATGCACAGTTCAGTTACACACAGACTCGTACACGGTTATTCACTCACAAATCATTAAGCTTTTAAGTGTGTAACTGCACTTTTCCACACAAACACATGGTATGGAGATTATGTTATGACTTTGTGTTACTGACGGCCATTTTAAATGTTTGCAATGGATGTGTATTTGACCCTTTTTATGGGACAACAAGCCAAAAAATAAATGTGTTTGTGTTTAGAAACGTTTTTACAAGTGTCAACATAAAAAATAACAACTAATGTGGTAGCCTACAAAGTGCACTTGGGGTGTTGTAAAGTTAAGGGGACTGTGTCAGACTAGCAGCAGGGTAAATGATGTCCTTTTAGATACAAATTGTATTTACAAAAATGTCAGCAAGCGAAAAAATTCAAGGGATTATTTTACACTGTACATTAAAACAACAAGAAAACCATTTTTGCTTCCATGTCTTGTTAATTGTGCGACGGTTGTATTGGCTTGGCTGTAGCTCTCGACAACGTATTTGCTGTTGCTGTGTTGAAGACCGGGACAGCATCCTCTCGAGAACTAAGTCCAGACGGGAACAGACGTAAACTGTTCCTTTAATGAGTCCCGGGGTCGAACGTCGGTGCCATTGAACTGAACGGTCAGCCGTTAGTTTTACGTTAATGACGTAAACCGAGACTGCTTCATAGACTGCTTTTTCCACTCGTGGTTTTGATTGAGAAACACTTTTAGGATGTGTTTTTATTGATTAACGAAGATGGTTAGGAAACTACACCAGCAGGATTTCACAGCTACTGTCACAATTACAGGTTGCCAAGAAATAAGTGCCACAGTGCTGGGAAGTAATTGTTTTCAGCAGGTGTGGTGTTTGAACATCCTCTTTTCATTTGAAATGGGCTACACGGTTTAGGAGCATTTGCCAAAGATGTTTGACAGCAGAATGTTTTCCAAAGCAAAAAAAAAACCAAACACTTGAAACAATGATTAGAAAACAATGCTCTCATGATGTGTATCTAATGACCTCTGTATTTAATGCAGTCTACAATTATATGTTCATTTATTTCCCCCTGAACCATATAAACTCAGTTGGACTCGCTGCTGTGTGTGTTGCTCTCTTCAGTTTGTAGATAAATGTAATTGGTCCCATTCCACTCCTCTGAGTCTGGTCATAACTATGTGGCTGTAAAGTGTGTGGGGGGTCTTTGCGTGAATGAGTTAAGTGTTGTTGAATGGTATCATTTTGTGCCATGTGTGAGTGTGTGTGCATGATTATTCAGCTTTGTTTGTACAATACGAATCATACTCTGTGATCTAACAACATATATAATGTTACTATGATTGGGAAATATCCACCTAAACACAGTTTGAAAGCCAATAAACTAAGGTATGGGACACCGTTCTGTAATGACTGGTTATTCATTATCAGTTACATGCTTTCTAAATGAATATACATTCATTTTACAATTTGAATTAATCATGCTGTCATAAATATAAGTTCATTTCGGTTAATTAATTTTAGACATGTATAATATACACTTTTGTCAGTGCTACATTTTTATTTTAATAATTTTACCATACATTTGTCTCCGAATTTATTTTGTAGGCCTACATGAAGATCATTTGTTGATCACTTTATGGACACTAGAGAGCGCCATTTAGCTAAGAATAAAGTTAAAACGATGGAACATTATTAATGACTCGCTTTAAGGTAGCTGCTGGGACTTAACTCATTTTAGACCCACTCATTTTTAATTTTTAGCAAACATTAACATTCACAAGTTCTCCCAAATTCAGCACTTTGTTCTTAAATTCTGATGTTTGCGCAACAGCAAGAAGACAATAACATGACACGAGAACATGTTCAGGTCACGACCGACCACAGCATGCTGTCAATCAACAGGTTGGCTCGCAGGTAGGTCGGAAAAATCATAAACCACGTGGATATTAACGTAGACTGTGGTGTACTTTGTTAGAAGACCGACAACAATTGATTGGTTGTCTAAAGGTAATTGAAGAAAACCATTTTGTTGAATCAAGTGAGAACCAAGTCTCAAGGAAGTTTTTGCCAGTCCTTCATTGTGTGTGTGTGTGTGTGAGTGTTAACCCCCACCGCCTTGGCTTGCTCTCATTTCCCTGTCCTCAGCCTGGCTTCCTCTCCTATTTGACTACATCTGAATACACACCACAACATCTAAAGGCACACACACACACACGCACACACATGCACACACACACACACACACACACACACACACACACACACATACACATCTGCCTGTTAACAATTTACAGACTTTCCCGATTTGCCTGTGAGTTAGAGTTATAGTGTCTGTTTGTGGTTGATGGAGTTTTCTTTTATTCATTAACTTTTACTTCCTTTACTTCCCTTGGCTGCCAACTGAACCGGACACTCAAACGAATGCCTTGTTACCATTCATTGGCAAAAGGACCATGTTCAAAAGCCCCTGCCTGCGCCAATCTTCCCAGGGATGATGTCGAAGCCCAAGTTGCACACTTGCAACGTCAAGGCTAATCAGCAATCCAAGCACTCACACCAGTGGGTAATACATCGCCTTGTGTCTGGACTCACGGTGATCAGGAACAACAAGCCCGGGCCTGGAGATGTGCATGTATGCCGAAAGCGAGGCAAAGAGGATAAAGTCGGCAATGGATTCTTCCTCCCCCATCTGAACAGCCATTTTTAATACATTGTTTTCCAAGAGTGTGATTTCCCAAGATAGATGAGACTGATTTGTTTTCACACTGTGGATTACAGGCCTTTGCTAGTTAGCATATCATTTAAAGTTCATAACACCGAGCTTTAGACACTTTATATTACGTTTTCTTTCATCAAAATGAAAGTGAAATGAAAAGATCAAATTAAACTGACCTCAAATCATACACAGAGCCAGGCCTGGCATCTCGAACTAAACCACAAAGGGTGTGTCTAAAATGATTGGGGGTGCTTCTGTGTGTATGTCCGCACTCCGCTTTTAGTTTTTCTTTCTATATTCATTTAATTAATTTATCTCCACAAATATAATGGACCAGATGCATAATCTTGGGCTCTATTGTTAGATGACAGCTGGAAGATAGTATACTTATGATGTATACTTATAATAATATACTATATGTAACCATCACAGGGAAAACACATCTTAACTTAAATTAGAGAGAGAATAGTGGTCATTTATGCTTGTAAATCTGTCCTACAACTTGCAAACTGCAATGAACAATTGAGACAGAGCTCCAAAAACACTTGTGGTTGGTCGGAGGTGTCTGCCGAGTCTGCGACATCGCTATTCCTCATAATCTTATCCAGTGTATCCAGAAAATGATTTGGGTTTTTTCCTTTGTTTATTAGCCATAGCAAAAAAAAAAATAATAATATGCAAAATAATCTGAAAGACGAAATGATCTGACTCTACTGTGCATAAGGCATTTTTAAAATATAGTGAGAGGACAACGGTGCATAACGCATCAAGATCACGTAATGCCATCTGCTGTGTGTGATATGAGTTTGCAGCGATGTGCATCAAAACGAATACAGTTGTATTGTTACAATATTCAACTATGGGTGCAAAATATCAAACTGAGGGTGCAATGCACCATAATGCACCCTTGTAGAAGCGGGCCTGCACAGAGCATCGCTATATCAGCTACAGCGATCAGCGTTTATCCATTAGCCATCCAATAATCAATTATTTACCAGCTACGGAAAATGTATGTGAGTGTATTTGTGACTTGAGACATTTGAAATCCGAGCAATACAATATAACCTTTATGGGGCTACCATTAAAAGCATGCTATGACCTCAGGGCAATTCATTCAAACCTGGTTGTTCTCCTCAGCAGTATGTGGTCTCTACAGACAGAGAGCACACTATAGGTTGGTTGGCTTTTCTGAGCGAAGAGGACTCGGTCATCTAAAGCGCTACCTCCCTGAAGGGGTGACCCCAGGACAAAATTGATTCCTACTTATTGGACAGAGCTTCTGCTTGGCCTAAGCCAGAGCACAGAGTGCGCCCCGGCTTAGGCCAAGCAAAGGTTATGTCCAATACCATACACAGAGAACACCACCCCAATGTTTCAGAAGAAAACTTTTGGGAACTTTTCTTAACTTTGAGAAAAGAGAGGTCATTGGAGCATTGTTGGGTGAGAGTGGTTTATGACACCAGACTGCATCACTTTGCAAATGTGTTCTAGAAAAGTGCGTTTGCTTTGTGCCGTTCAACCGTAATAACCCCCTGCAGCGATTGAAAAGAAAATATATACATTTTTTAAAAAGAAATCGCACAGGAGCAACTAAGCAAGCGATTCAATTCCCATTCATAGTGCGTTTTTCAATCGCCGCCCATACACACTTATAGACTCAAAGAACCACAGCAAAGCCTTTCCCGCAAAGAGGGGACTCATGAGCTCATCTTTCAAACTAATCTGTCAGGGAAAAATGTTAAGTTAATGAATACTCTTAAAGTAAAGGTGAAGTATTCTTAATTACTGTTGTGTCAATCGTTATGCAACAATGTAAAATTACAGTGGCGGTTGAGAGTCTGAGAAAACGGAGAAAGGGATTTCCTGAAGAATATTGTATAAGTCAGAGGCGAGATAAGATTGTGAAAACATTCATTGTACTTGCATTAAATCCTCCCTAGCCCCAAATCCAGGATTTAGGAAGAAAGCCCTTCTTTAAGGATGTGCAGCATTTTATGTGTGTGTGTGTGTGTGTGTGTGTGTGTGTGTGTGTGTGTGTGTGTGTGTGTGTGTGTGTGTGTGTGTGTTCTGTGTGTGCACGCGTGTGTGAGCGCATTTGCAACTGCAATCTCACGCATACTAAAGTTGGCAGAATTGCATGCATGCAATTAAATAAGCTTGCTGATTTATTTCGGTGTCTTGGCCTGGGCAGGCCTGGCTCATATCCGCTCTAGGATTCCCACTCAGGGTCAATCGTTGCTCCACTGTTAAAGGGCCCCTATTTTACCACCAGGTGTGAGTGTGATTAGCCATTGCAAGCCGTCCAAGATTGTCATGTGACTACCCTCTAGTGACATCACAAGTGGGAGGGTCCACCCAGATGTACGATGGATAGATAAGCCTACCAGTTGGTACAGTCTACTGGGTAGGCTGGCAGATTGATCTAGTCATCATACATCTGGGTGGACACTCCCACTTATAATGTCACTAGAAGGTAGTCACATGACAATTTTGAAGCTAGCATATGCACCATCTCCACCTTTGAAGATTTCTTATCTACTTCCTATCTTAAAGGTTGGGTATGTTCCAAATTTCAAATGAGCTCAGCTTCCAGCTTGGTGAAACCTGCATACCCCAGATTTAATTACAGAATATTCATATCATTTGGAACGATTTTTAAAATGGTTGTTTTCAAATGAAACACTGGCGGTTTTGGATGACTGATCACTCTGAAAGCCAACAGCAATACCTCAAAGGATGTTAAGCGTAAAATCCAGAGGAAGTTGCTGCAAAGACTCTTGGGACTAAAAGCAGACAAGACAAGAAATAAAATAAGTCTTTGTTCTTTCGGTGTAAGTAATTTCCCCACAGGGATAATAAAAGCACCTATCTCTCTATCTATCTAATGTGCAGCGCACACATCAACATAGAGTCATCTTTTGATTGATGTTTTTTGTTTTGTTTTTAATATCCATCAGTTGCTTGGAGCAGTGTTGCAACTTTACACAGCAGAAACCACCACTTATCATGCTGGACATTTAAGCTAAACGATACACGACACAGTCAACACAACAACAACAACGAATGAGCAGTAAGTAATGAGCACATGTTGAATTCACCCTTGCATAGAAAATAGAAGAGTGTTAAAAATACTAAAAACATCAATAAAGTTCTTTGTGTGATACTGTGAAGAAGAACAACATACCAGAATCAATTGGTAGGGATCGTTGAGGCATAATAAAGAGATCAACCAGAATCAATGAGGCATTATGGGAAAACAGCTAGACCAAACGACAAACAACAGCAACGTATTGTGCTTTCTGATGTCCATGGCCATGAGCATATAGACATGTGTGCTTTGTCTCCACTTTGCTATTTAGCACAGTTTAACGCTCTGGAGAAGCTACGGTGGTGTCTGCGTGGTGTTGTACATGTGCGATGACTCACAGCGAGAAGACATTCACACAAACAAACGTGATTTAATGGTGATTTTTATTCCTTTTTACGATTCCATGATATGCGGCTGCAACCATTTCATTAAGCCGGCAATATAAAGCAATGGCTCCCCATCACAGGTCCCACTGGTGCCAGGATGGACCACCTGGTGTTAGTGCATATTTATATTGTTTTCTGTTGCAAATGCAGTGTCGTAATCATACTTTTTGTCTTCTTTTTTCTTGTTATTAATGTGTTTTTTGTCTGTCTGTCTGTCTGTCTATCCATGTCTGTCTTTTTGTCTAATCATCTGTCTGTGCATCTTTCTATCTGCCTATCTGGCTGCCTTTCTGTCTATCTATCCATCTGCCTGCATGTCTGTCTGTCAGTCTGTCTGTCTTATCTGTCTATGGTATCATTCCCAAGGTGATGGGACTTTCAGCAACTATAACTATAACTATAAAATATGTCACCAGAACTTTCTTACTGATGGTTTGTTTTGAAAAGGCCCGGAGGTGGTGCAGGGGGTCAGAAATGGCTTTTCCGATATCGCCCCCATCATAGATGTTGCCACGTCTCCACATGACAAAGTAAATGCACCCCTGACCGTAGCCACGGGTGACGGAATCAAGAGAGTATTCTGTTCAGTATTCTGGAGTTAAGCCCCCCCCGCCTGACCCCTCTACTCAATGTCAAGTCATATAATGCCATAATGGTAAGTCACATTTGAAAACTAGAAGGAACTAATCGTAATCTAATACAAAATCATTAGTACGGTAGTTGGATGAAGGCAAACCATTTTTTTTTAATAAATAAAGTGGATATGTTTAAGCAAATGCATAGTAATATAGTCCCATTTTTTTCAAGGGAAGGCTGGTTTCAGCCCAGTGTCCTGTTGGATAGCGTCACAGTGATTTAGCTAACAGTGGCACTGGCCCAGATGGATCATTGCATTCTGGTTTACAACCTTCCCCATCCACTCAGAATACAATAGCCTTGATGAGAGAGTTGTATCCTGGAAAAAAGAGTTGTTTGTTTTTTTTGTTATGAGACCAGTATATCTTTGCATAAGTGCAAAATTGGGCCTTATAATACTTCGAAAGAAAAGAAAATCAAACGCAACAAAAAAAATCTTCTAGTTAAAGCAATAATTCACACCCAACGAAAACAAGCTACTGGCTTGCCAAAAAGAACCAACACAATCTTCAAACTTGTTTACGCACTCCCTGTTAAAAACAAATTGAGAAAAATGGTGCTATCGTCTTGATTACAAAGGTAACGTTTCTGGCTCGACTTTAATCTAACGAGCTGCTGAGTTCCACTCCCTGGCAGCTGGGCTCGTTCTACGTCTATGTATCCGTCTGGGTGAACGTGTTTCTTCAGAGATATAAACCAGCTAAAGTCAAAGGGGGGGAGGGGTTTCCCACCTTGTTTGTGTGCTACAAAGAGCTCTGGGTGTATGACATGGGTAAGCAGCAGTGAAGTTACTGAAACCCCAGAGCGAGCCGGGGTGGTCTGTCAGCCCTTTGATGGGGCATCATAAATAAACCATTTATGATGCTCCTCTGGAATGGGAAGATGATGATGATGATGATGATGATGAAGAACAACAACAACAAAGGGAAAGAGGGAGAGGCAGATATGATGTGACAAACACAAGCCTTTGAAAGAAACTTGAAGCCATGGAGAAGAGGTGTCGGGGTCTAGTCGAGTTTTGATGAGGTTGAGGCATAGGCTGAATCATGGCTGAATACAAGGTCTCCTGACTCATTGAAATGTATATTTGAATTAATAATTTAGCACTTAGCTTTATGTTGGCATTTTGAGCCTTCTATCTATTGGGACTTGGTTTTTTTGCCATGGAAATGTGAAAACCCAGAAATGTAGCATGTAGTACATGCCTGTAACACATAAAAGGACTATTCACTCAATCTGTACCTGACACATTTCAATACAGTCTCATCTGTTAAGAACTCGGATTGCGCATATTTTTGGTTTCGGTCCATACAACTGAAAATGTGTTAAATGTTGAAGCCTTGAACCGTTAAATCCGGTCACTTTGGCCACAGAACGCTCAGTGGTAGGACCATTCAAAAGAAAACAGTGTTTGCAGTGACTTACCTACCTGTAGGCCTCCTTGATCAATATCCCTAACCTCTACCTGCTCCTCAATGGCATGCACCTGAATTCCCTTCTAAGTCACTGTGGATAAAGGCATCTGCTAAACAGTAGTTGTATTGTACAATATATTTGTACAATCAAAACCATGCATGTATCAAGTCCATATTGTAGGTATGACAATGTAGACATGAGAAATAATACATTTTTGTTACTTCTTTCACAACATCAGTGCCTATACTATAATTGGCGGCGATTGACAGGCAGAGTACAGCATTAATCAATAAAGCATTATGTGTAGACCAAGCCATCACTGAAATGTCATCACGAAACCCAATGCACTGCTGTATTGCAACAGTATGAGTGATACCAATACATGGCAGGCAGGCATATGATGGATTTTTGGTATCCTCCCTATGGAAATGATCTATTATGTTTGTGTCAAAAAGTAGTGCCACTTGTTAAGCACGAGCATATGCAAATAGCATGATTTTGGATTAATTATTATTATTGAAATTATGTTAATGCATGACTAGTCTCACAAGGCAGACAAGCTCAAAACTGGGTGAACGGGGCATTTAACTTTTTTTCGCTTCATATTTGTTTCGACCAAACATTGGAAGCGGGGATCTGTAAGCGCATAATTAGCATACACAAACTCGGCCAGCACTAGTAAACTGTCTGAAAAGTATCTGTAAAGGTTTTAAATCAACACCGTGTAGACCGGCCACTGTAGAAATACAAAAAGTAAAATCCCCTTCTGCGAATGAGTTTTCTTCGGCAGAATATCTCCGTAACGAAACAGGAAACAGGGCGTAACTCCACCCCTAGAAGTTTCTGGTTTCCGAACCAGGCTCTGTGTCGTCTCCCCCCAGAAGTTCTGCTGTAACATAGTAGGACTGCTGGATCCCAGATGAATGCATGGCAAGCATTAGACTGAGTGGAATTAGGTGTGTGTGTGTGTGTGTGTGTGTGTGACAGGCCATGCAAGACCTTTATTCCCCTCTTGACAATCAGGTCAGCTGTCACCAGTCAGAGCTGCAGGAACCGGCTTTAAGAAGTGTGTGGCACTGGCACCTCCTCTCTGTCATTTCCTCCTCTT